>CAUVYP010000658.1:182500-467500 GCA_963556195.1 Sepiola atlantica | reverse complement strand
CTGGGAAAACTGGGGTTGAGATTTCAGTTTTGATTTGGAAGCCGAAGAGTCAACATGCTTTAGCCATGTAGCGATTACACGCTAGGGGATTTCGGATCCTTAAAAAATGAGAGCCAAACGATGTCCCCCTCTTCCTTCCCTTACAAGTGATTAGGTGATTAATTTAGAAAATTAACTAGCATAAGCCTCTCTCTCTGCTACAACGAACTTGCCTAGTATCGACAAGCAGTATAGTAAATAAATGGCTCTAAATAAAAAGGAGAAGCCTTGTTATCTTTTATCATGTATGGGGAGATTTGGTTTCAGTTACAGAAAGAAACCGTCGGCCGAAAATGTAGCAACGACAAAGCGTATGCAAAGAATGGTGGCGGCGACAGAGCAATTAACAATGGCAGCTAGGTTGCAGACAACAGAGAAGAGACAGAAAAAGTAAGAGAAATATCATTCCCGAATTGCGTCTGCTGCTGTGTCGGCCGAAAAAGGGGAGATTGAAAATAGGGACCGAGTGGCAAGGCCACTCGACGTCGCCGGATCGAGAAACAACATATCGTCCCATTAGCAACGATGCCGTTCGTTCTGGATCAACAGGGAACAGTTCTACGACGACCAGAGATTCCGACATTCTACGAACGTGTTATAAACCAGCAATGCAACAAGAAGAGGTCGGGGTAAAACAGATCCTAGCCCAGGACAGATTCCCTAGTGCCGTGGTCTCGGTTTAAAAACAAACTTTTTTC
This sequence comes from Sepiola atlantica, assembly GCA_963556195.1. Lineage (NCBI taxonomy): Eukaryota > Metazoa > Mollusca > Cephalopoda > Sepiida > Sepiolidae > Sepiola > Sepiola atlantica. The sequence goes on along the minus strand of CAUVYP010000658.1, from coordinate 466,763 downwards.
CTCTAGGGTCAGTTTTACCTCCAAGAACCGGATTTCTCTACATTTCAGGACGTCTAAATCATTCCAGTGCCGTGGTCTGGGGATTTCTTTCTACTTCTACAAACAAGCTTTTTTCCAAACCTAGGCACTAGGGAATCTGTTCTGATGAAATTAGCGACACCGAGTTGATAGAGTCAAAAGGCTAGCGTGCCGAAAGCTATATTAAAAATTTTTCCTGGGCTTAAGAGAAAACCTAATGTGAGGTATTCATATCAAGGGTGGATTAGGAATTATTTTATTCAAGCAAAATTTCAATCAGTAAGGGGCAAAAAGGGTTAAGGGAAGCTAGATGGAGAGGGGTATGCAGTATAGGTAGGGGGAAGCACAAAAAAGGAAGAGTGGCAGATAAGAGCGGAAGAGTGCGGAGGGGGAGGGGGAGAGATGTAGTTGCGAACAGGGAGGGGATAATTTCTTTAAATTTTGAAATGGAAGGGGAACATTTCTCTGTTAGTTATTTTCCCCATCTACAGGGTTCATTATTTGCAATAAATTTTTGAATTCTTCTCTTCTAAGGGCACTATTGCTGAACCATAACGGCACCTCAGTTAAAAGAAAACCAACATTAGAAGGCAATTTTGAAAATGCATGTTCAATGCAAAGACTCAAGGAATGGCAGATATATTTCATTTAAATACAGCCTGGTGATTCATTCTTAATTCGTGACCACACTGAATTTTTACTGCCAACAATAGAAGCTGCTCAAATATGGCGAATTCTATACAGTTTTTAAGATTTGGCCTAAATGAGTTATTTGTTAACTATTTTGTTAAACAAAATATGTGCAGTAGTTTCGATAACTGGCAGAAAAGCTGCTTGAATTTTTTCTTTCATATTGCAGTAAACTCTGACAAGTTACATCGTGTTACATATAGATGAGTAGTTAAATCAGTTTGATCATATTCTGCTGACTGCGATTGATTTATGACTTGTTAATATCACAGACCGAGTTATCTGCCCAGGAATATAGTGTTTTTCGCTCGAATCAATGACAGTAAGAAGAAAAAAACAAGTTACATATAGATAACTGGTTAAATCAGTGTGATCATATTCTGCTGACAGCGATTGATTTATGACTTGTTAATATCACAGACCAAGTTATCTGCTTCGGAATTTCGTGTTTTTCGCAATAATTAATGACAGTAAGAAGAAGAAAAAAACAAGTTACATATAGATGGCTGGTTAAATCAGTGTGATCATATTTTGCTGACTGCGATTGACTTATGACTTGTTAATATCACAGACCGAGTTATCTGGCCAGGAATTTTGTTTTTTTTCGCTCGAATGAATTACAGTAAGAAGAAAAAAACAAGTTACATATAGATGGCTGGTCAAATCAGTTTGATAATAGTCTGCTGACTGCGATTGATTTATAACTTGTTAATATCACAGACCGAGTTATCTGCCCCTGAATTTCGTGTTTTTACCTCGAACAAATGACAGTAAGAAGAAAAAAACAAGTTACATATAGATGGCTGGTTAAATCAGTTTGATCATATTTTGCTGACTTTCGATTGATTTATGACTTGTTAATATCACAGACCGAGTTATCTAGCCCTGAATTTCGTATTTGTCGCTCGACTAAATGACAGTAAGAAAAAGAAAACAAGTTACATAGAGATGGCTGGTTAAATCAGTTTGATCATATTCTGCTGACTGCGATTGATTTATGACTTGTTGATATCACAGACAGAGTTATCTGCCCCGGAATTTCGTATTTGTCGCTCGACTAAATGACAGTAAGAAAAAGAAAACAAGTTACATAGAGATGGCTGGTTAAATCAGTTTGATCATATTCTGCTGACTGCGATTGATTTATGACTTGTTGATATCACAGACAGAGTTATCTGCCCCGGAATTTCGTGTTTTTCGCTCGAATAAATAACAGTAAGAAGAAAAAAACAAGTTACATATAGATGTTTAGTTACATCAGTTTGATCATATTCTGCTGACTGCGATTGATTTATGACTTGTTGATATCACAGACCGAATTATATTCCCAGGAATTTCGTGTTTTTCGCTCGAATTAATGACAGTAAGAAGAAAAAAACAAGTTACATATAGTTGGTTGGTCAAATCAGTTTTATCATAGTCTGCGCCCTGCGATTGATTTATGACCTGTTAATATCACAGACCGAGTTATCTGCCCAGGAATATCGTGTTTTTCGCTCGAATCAATGACAGTAAGAAGAAAAAAACAAGTTACATATAGATGGCTGGTTAAATCAGTGTGATCATATTTTGCTGACTGCGACTGATTTATGACTTGTTAATATCACAGACCTAGTTATCTGCCCTGGAATTTCGTGTTTTTCGCTCGAATAAATTACAGTAAGAAGAAAAAAACAAGTTACAAATAGATGGCTGGTTAAATCAGTTTTATCATATTCTGCTGACTGAGATTGATTTATGACTTGTTAATATCACAGACCGAGTTATCTGCCCCTGAATTTCGTGTTTTTCGCTCGAATCAATGACAATTACATATAGATGGTTGGTTAAATCAGTTTGATCATATTTTGCTGACTTTCGATTGATTTATGACTTGTTAATATCACAGACCGAGTTATCTAGCCCTGAATTTCGTATTTGTCGCTCGACTAAATGACAGTAAGAAAAAGAAAACAAGTTACATAGAGATGGCTGGTTAAATCAGTTTGATCATATTCTGCTGACTGCGATTGATTTATGACTTGTTGATATCACAGACAGAGTTATCTGCCCCGGAATTTCGTGTTTTTCGCTCGAATAAATAACAGTAAGAAGAAAAAAACAAGTTACATATAGATAGCTGGTTAAATCAGTGTGATTATAGTCTGCTGACTGCGATTGATTTATGACTTGTTAATATCACAGACCTAGTTATCTGCCCCGGAATTTCATGTTTTTAGCTCGAATAAATGACAGTAAGCAGAAGAAAAATACAAGTCACATATAGATGTCTAGTTACATCAGTTTGATCATATTCTGCTGACTGCGATTGATTTATGACTTGTTGATATCACAGACGGAGTTATCTGTCCTGGAATATCGTGTTTATCGCTCGAATGAATTACAGTAAGAAGAAGAAAAAAACAAGTTACATATAGATGGCTGGTTAAATCAGTGTTATCATATTTTGCTGACTGCGACTGATTTATGACTTGTTAATATCACAGACCTAGTTATCTGCCCTGGAATTTCGTGTTTTTCGCTCGAATAAATTACAGTAAGAAGAAAAAAACAAGTTACATATAGATGGCTGGTTAAATCAGTTTGATCATATTCTGCTGACTGCGATTGATTTATGACTTTTTAATATCACAGACCTAGTTATCTGCCCCTGAATTTCGTGTTTTTCGGTCGAATTAATGACAGTAAGAAGAAGAACACAAGTTACATATTGATAACTGGTTACATCAGTGTGATCATATTCTGCTGACTGCGATTGATTTATGACTTGTTAATATCACAGACCGAGTTATCTGCCCCTGAATTTCGTGTTTTTCGCTCGAATAAATGACAGTGAGAAGAAAAAAACAAGTTACAAATAGATGACTGGTTAAATCAGTTTGATCATATTCTGCTGACTTTCGATTGATTTATGACTTGTTAATATCACAGACCGAGTTATCTGCCCCTGAATTTCGTGTTTTTCGCTCGAATAAATGACAGTAAGAAGAAGAAAAAAACAAGTTACATATAGATGACTGGTTAAATCAGTTTGATCATATTTTGCTGACTGCGATTGATTTATGACTTTTTAATATCACAGACCGAGTTATCTGCCCCTGAATTTCGTGTTTTTCGCTCGAATAAATGACAGTGAGAAGAAAAAAACAAGTTACAAATAGATGACTGGTTAAATCAGTTTGATCATATTTTGCTGACTTTCGATTGATTTATGACTTGTTAATATCACAGACCGAGTTATCTGCCCCTGAATTTCGTGTTTTTCGCTCGAATAAATGACAGTAAGAAGAAGAAAAAAACAAGTTACATATAGATGACTGGTTAAATCAGTTTGATCATATTCTGCTGACTGCGATTGATTTATGACTTTTTAATATCACAGACCGAGTTATCTGCCCCTGAATTTCGTGTTTTTCGCTCGAATAAATGACAGTAAGAAGAAGAAAAAAACAAGTTACAAATAGATGACTGGTTAAATCAGTTTGATCATATTTTGCTGACTTTCGATTGATTTATGACTTTTTAATATCACAGACAGAGTTATCTGCCCCTGAATTTCGTGTTTTTCGCTCGAATAAATGACAGTAAGAAGATGAAAAAAAAAGTTACATAGAGATGACTGGTTAAATCAGTTTGATCATATTCTGCTGACTGCGATTGATTTATGACTTGTTAATATCACAGACCGAGTTATCTGCCCCTGAATTTCGTGTTTTTCGCTCGAATCAATGACAGTAAGAAGAAGAAAAAAACAAGTTACATATAGATGACTGGTTAAATCAGTTTGATCATATTTTGCTGACTGCGATTGATTTATGACTTTTTAATATCACAGACCGAGTTATCTGCCCCTGAATTTCGTGTTTTTCGCTCGAATAAATGACAGTAAGAAGAAGAAAAAAACAAGTTACAAATAGATGACTGGTTAAATCAGTTTGATCATATTTTGCTGACTTTCGATTGATTTATGACTTGTTAATATCACAGACCGAGTTATCTGCCCTGAATTTCGTGTTTTTCGCTCGAATAAATGACAGTGAGAAGAAAAAAACAAGTTACAAATAGATGACTGGTTAAATCAGTTTGATCATATTTTGCTGACTTTCGATTGATTTATGACTTGTTAATATCACAGACCGAGTTATCTGCCCCTGAATTTCGTGTTTTTCGCTCGAATAAATGACAGTAAGAAGAAAAAAACAAGTTACAAATAGATGACTGGTTAAATCAGTTTGATCATATTTTGCTGACTTTCGATTGATTTATGACTTGTTAATATCACAGACCGAGTTATCTGCCCCTGAATTTCGTGTTTTTCGCTCGAATAAATGACAGTAAGAAGAAAAAAACAAGTTACAAATAGATGACTGGTTAAATCAGTTTGATCATATTTTGCTGACTTTCGATTGATTTATGACTTGTTAATATCACAGACCGAGTTATCTGCCCTGAATTTCGTGTTTTTCGCTCGAATAAATGACAGTGAGAAGAAAAAAACAAGTTACAAATAGATGACTGGTTAAATCAGTTTGATCATATTTTGCTGACTTTCGATTGATTTATGACTTGTTAATATCACAGACCGAGTTATCTGCCCCTGAATTTCGTGTTTTTCGCTCGAATAAATGACAGTAAGAAGAAGAAAAAAACAAGTTACATATAGATGACTGGTTAAATCAGTTTGATCATATTTTGCTGACTGCGATTGATTTATGACTTGTTAATATCACAGACCGAGTTATCTGCCCCTGAATTTCGTGTTTTTCGCTCGAATAAATGACAGTAAGAAGAAGAAAAAAACAAGTTACAAATAGATGACTGGTTAAATCAGTTTGATCATATTTTGCTGACTTTCGATTGATTTATGACTTTTTAATATCACAGACCGAGTTATCTGCCCTGAATTTCGTGTTTTTCGCTCGAATAAATGACAGTAAGAAGAAGAAAAAAACAAGTTACAAATAGATGACTGGTTAAATCAGTTTGATCATATTTTGCTGACTTTCGATTGATTTATGACTTGTTAATATCACAGACCGAGTTATCTGCCCCTGAATTTCGTGTTTTTCGCTCGAATAAATGACAGTAAGAAGAAGAAAAAAACAAGTTACAAATAGATGACTGGTTAAATCAGTTTGATCATATTTTGCTGACTTTCGATTGATTTATGACTTGTTAATATCACAGACCGAGTTATCTGCCCCTGAATTTCGTGTTTTTCGCTCGAATAAATGACAGTAAGAAGAAGAAAAAAACAAGTTACAAATAGATGACTGGTTAAATCAGTTTGATCATATTTTGCTGACTTTCGATTGATTTATGACTTTTTAATATCACAGACCGAGTTATCTGCCCCTGAATTTCGTGTTTTTCGCTCGAATAAATGACAGTAAGAAGATGAAAAAAAAAGTTACATAGAGATGACTGGTTAAATCAGTTTGATCATATTCTGCTGACTGCGATTGATTTATGACTTGTTAATATCACAGACCGAGTTATCTGCCCCTGAATTTCGTGTTTTTCGCTCGAATAAATGACAGTAAGAAGAAGAAAAAAACAAGTTACATATAGATGGGTAGTTAAATCAGTTTGATCATATTCTGCTGACTGCGATTGATTTATGACTTGTTAATATCACAGACCGAGTTATCTGCCCCTGAATTTCGTGTTTTTCGCTCGAATAAATGACAGTAAGAAGAAGAAAAAAACAAGTTACAAATAGATGACTGGTTAAATCAGTTTGATCATATTTTGCTGACTTTCGATTGATTTATGACTTGTTAATATCACAGACCGAGTTATCTGCCCCTGAATTTCGTGTTTTTCGCTCGAATAAATGACAGTAAGAAGATGAAAAAAACAAGTTACAAATAGATGACTGGTTAAATCAGTTTGATCATATTTTGCTGACTGCGATTGATTTATGACTTGTTAATATCACAGACCGAGTTATCTGCCCCTGAATTTCGTGTTTTTCGCTCGAATAAATGACAGTAAGAAGAAGAAAAAAACAAGTTACAAATAGATGACTGGTTAAATCAGTTTGATCATATTTTGCTGACTTTCGATTGATTTATGACTTGTTAATATCACAGACCGAGTTATCTGCCCCTGAATTTTGTGTTTTTCGCTCGAATAAATGACAGTAAGAAGAAGAAAAAAACAAGTTACATATAGATGACTGGTTAAATCAGTTTGATCATATTCTGCTGACTGCGATTGATTTATGACTTGTTAATATCACAGACCGAGTTATCTGCCCCTGAATTTCGTGTTTTTCGCTCGAATAAATGACAGTAAGAAGAAGAAAAAAACAAGTTACATATAGATGGGTAGTTAAATCAGTTTGATCATATTCTGCTGACTGCGATTGATTTATGACTTGTTAATATCACAGACCGAGTTATCTGCCCCTGAATTTTGTGTTTTTCGCTCGAATAAATGACAGTAAGAAGAAGAAAAAAACAAGTTACATATAGATGGGTAGTTAAATCAGTTTGATCATATTCTGCTGACTGCGATTGATTTATGACTTGTTAATATCACAGACCGAGTTATCTGCCCCTGAATTTTGTGTTTTTCGCTCGAATAAATGACAGTAAGAAGAAGAAAAAAACAAGTTACATATAGATGGGTAGTTAAATCAGTTTGATCATATTCTGCTGACTGCGATTGATTTATGACTTGTTAATATCACAGACCGAGTTATCTGCCCCTGAATTTTGTGTTTTTCGCTCGAATAAATGACAGTAAGAAGAAGAAAAAAACAAGTTACATATAGATGGGTAGTTAAATCAGTTTGATCATATTCTGCTGACTGCGATTGATTTATGACTTGTTAATATCACAGACCGAGTTATCTGCCCCTGAATTTTGTGTTTTTCGCTCGAATAAATGACAGTAAGAAGAAGAAAAAACCAAGTTACATATAGATGGGTAGTTAAATCAGTTTGATCATATTCTGCTGACTGCGATTGATTTATGACTTGTTAATATCACAGACCGAGTTATCTGCCCCTGAATTTTGTGTTTTTCGCTCGAATAAATGACAGTAAGAAGAAGAAAAAAACAAGTTACATATAGATGGGTAGTTAAATCAGTTTGATCATATTCTGCTGACTGCGATTGATTTATGACTTGTTAATATCACAGACCGAGTTATCTGCCCCTGAATTTTGTGTTTTTCGCTCGAATAAATGACAGTAAGAAGAAGAAAAAAACAAGTTACATATAGATGGGTAGTTAAATCAGTTTGATCATATTCTGCTGACTGCGATTGATTTATGACTTGTTAATATCACAGACCGAGTTATCTGCACCTGAATTTTGTGTTTTTCGCTCGAATAAATGACAGTAAGAAGAAGAAAAAAACAAGTTACATATAGATGGGTAGTTAAATCAGTTTGATCATATTCTGCTGACTGCGATTCATTTATGACTTGTTAATATCACAGACCGAGTTATCTGCCCCTGAATTTTGTGTTTTTCGCTCGAATAAATGACAGTAAGAAGAAGAAAAAAACAAGTTACATATAGATGGGTAGTTAAATCAGTTTGATCATATTCTGCTGACTGCGATTGATTTATGACTTGTTAATATCACAGACCGAGTTATCTGCCCCTGAATTTTGTGTTTTTCGCTCGAATAAATGACAGTAAGAAGAAGAAAAAAACAAGTTACATATAGATGGGTAGTTAAATCAGTTTGATCATATTCTGCTGACTGCGATTGATTTATGACTTGTTAATATCACAGACCGAGTTATCTGCCCCTGAATTTTGTGTTTTTCGCTCGAATAAATGACAGTAAGAAGAAGAAAAAAACAAGTTACATATAGATGGGTAGTTAAATCAGTTTGATCATATTCTGCTGACTGCGATTGATTTATGACTTGTTAATATCACAGACCGAGTTATCTGCCCCTGAATTTTGTGTTTTTCGCTCGAATAAATGACAGTAAGAAGAAGAAAAAAACAAGTTACATATAGATGGGTAGTTAAATCAGTTTGATCATATTCTGCTGACTGCGATTGATTTATGACTTGTTAATATCACAGACCGAGTTATCTGCCCCTGAATTTTGTGTTTTTCGCTCGAATAAATGACAGTAAGAAGAAGAAAAAAACAAGTTACATATAGATGGGTAGTTAAATCAGTTTGATCATATTCTGCTGACTGCGATTGATTTATGACTTGTTAATATCACTAACCGAGTTATCTGCACCTGAATTTTGTGTTTTTCGCTCGAATAAATGACAGTAAGAAGAAGAAAAAAACAAGTTACATATAGATGGGTAGTTAAATCAGTTTGATCATATTCTGCTGACTGCGATTGATTTATGACTTGTTAATATCACAGACCGAGTTATCTGCCCCTGAATTTCGTGTTTTTCGCTCGAATAAATGACAGTAAGAGGTAAAAAACAAGTTACATATAGATGGGTAGTTAAATCAGTTTGGTCAGTTTCTGCTGACTGCGATTGATTTATGACTTGTTAATATCACAGACCGAGTTATCTTCCCCTGAATTTTGTGTTTTTCGCTCGAATCAATGACAGTAAGAGGTAAAAAACAAGTTATATATAGATGGGTAGTTAAAGTAGTTTGATCATATTCTTCTGACTGCGATTGATTTATGACTTGTTAATATCACAGACCGAGTTATCTGCCCTTGAATTTTGTGTTTTTCCTTCGAATTAATGATAGTAAGAGGTAAAAAACAAGTTACATATAGATGGGTAGTTAAATCAGTTTGATCATATTCTGCTGACTGAGATAGATTTATGACTTGTTAATATCACAGACCGAGTTATCTGCCCCTGAATTTTGTGTTTTTCGCTCGAATAAATGACAGTAAGAAGAAAAAAAAACAAGTTGCATATAGATGGGTAGTTAAATCAGTTTGATCATATTCTGCTGACTGCGATTCATTTATGACTTGTTAATATCACAGACCGAGTTATCTGTCCCTGAATTTTGTGTTTTTCGCTCGAATAAATGACAGTAAGAGGTAAAAAACAAGTTACATATAGATGGGTAGTTAAATCAGTTTGATCATATTCTGCTGGCTGCGATTGATTTATGACTTGTTAATATCACAGACCGAGTTATCTGCCCCTGAATTTTGTGTTTTTCGCTCGAATCAATGACAGTAAGAGGTAAAAAACAAGTTACATATAGATGGGTAGTTAAATCAGTTTGATCATAATTTGCTGACTGCGATTGATTTATGACTTGTTAATATCACAGACCGAGTTATCTGCCCCTGAATTTTGTGTTTTTCGCTCGAATAAATGACAGTAAGAAGAAGAAAAAAACAAGTTACATATAGATGGGTAGTTAAATCAGTTTGATCATATTCTGCTGACTGCGATTGATTTATGACTTGTTAATATCACAGACCGAGTTATCTGCCCCTGAATTTTGTGTTTTTCGCTCGAATCAATGACAGTAAGAGGTAAAAAACAAGTTACATATAGATGGGTAGTTAAATCAGTTTGATCATATTCTGCTGACTGCGATTGATTTATGACTTGTTAATATCACAGACCGAGTTATCTGCCCCTGAATTTTGTGTTTTTCGCTCGAATAAATGACAGTAAGAAAAAGAAAAAAACAAGTTACATATAGATGGGTAGTTAAATTAGTTTGATCATATTCTGCTGACTGCGATTGATTTATGACTTGTTAATGTCACAGACCGAGTTATCTGCCCCTGAATTTTGTGTTTTTCGCTCGAATCAATGACAGTAAAAGGTAAAAAACAAGTTACATATAGATGGCTGGTTAAATCAGTTTGATCATATTCTGCTGACTGCGATTGATTTATGACTTGTTAATATCACAGATGGAGTTATCTGCCCCTGAATTTTGTGTTTTTCCTTCGAATTAATTATAGTAAGAGGTAAAAAACAAGTTACATATAGATGGGTAGTTAAATCAGTTTGATCATATTCTGCTGACTGAGATAGATTTATGACTTTTTAATATCACAGACCGAGTTATCTGCCCCTGAATTTTGTGTTTTTCGCTCGAATAAATGACAGTAAGAAGAAAAAAACAAGTTACATATAGATGGCTGGTTAAATCAGTTTGATCATATTCTGCTGACTGCGATTGATTTATGACTTGTTAATATCACAGACCGAGTTATCTGCCCCTGAATTTTGTGTTTTTCGCTCGAATAAATGACAGTAAGAAGAAAAAAAAACAAGTTACATATAGATGGGTAGTTAAATCAGTTTGATCATATTCTGCTGACTGCGATTCATTTATGACTTGTTAATATCACAGACCGAGTTATCTGTCCCTGAATTTTGTGTTTTTCGCTCGAATAAATGACAGTAAGAGGTAAAAAGCAAGTTACATATAGATGGGTAGTTAAATCAGTTTGATCATATTCTGCTGGCTGCGATTGATTTATGACTTGTTAATATCACAGACCGAGTTATCTGCCCCTGAATTTTGTGTTTTTCGCTCGAATAAATGACAGTAAGAAGAAGAAAAAAACAAGTTACATATAGATGGGTAGTTAAATCAGTTTGATCATATTCTGCTGACTGCGATTGATTTATGACTTGTTAATATCACAGACCGAGTTATCTGCCCCTGAATTTTGTGTTTTTCGCTCGAATAAATGACAGTAAGAAGAAGAAAAAAACAAGTTACATATAGATGGGTAGTTAAATCAGTTTGATCATATTCTGCTGACTGCGATTGATTTATGACTTGTTAATATCACAGACCGAGTTATCTGCCCCTGAATTTTGTGTTTTTCGCTCGAATAAATGACAGTAAGAAGAAGAAAAAAACAAGTTACATATAGATGGGTAGTTAAATCAGTTTGATCATATTCTGCTGACTGCGATTGATTTATGACTTGTTAATATCACTAACCGAGTTATCTGCACCTGAATTTTGTGTTTTTCGCTCGAATAAATGACAGTAAGAAGAAGAAAAAAACAAGTTACATATAGATGGGTAGTTAAATCAGTTTGATCATATTCTGCTGACTGCGATTGATTTATGACTTGTTAATATCACAGACCGAGTTATCTGCCCCTGAATTTCGTGTTTTTCGCTCGAATAAATGACAGTAAGAGGTAAAAAACAAGTTACATATAGATGGGTAGTTAAATCAGTTTGGTCAGTTTCTGCTGACTGCGATTGATTTATGACTTGTTAATATCACAGACCGAGTTATCTTCCCCTGAATTTTGTGTTTTTCGCTCGAATCAATGACAGTAAGAGGTAAAAAACAAGTTATATATAGATGGGTAGTTAAAGTAGTTTGATCATATTCTTCTGACTGCGATTGATTTATGACTTGTTAATATCACAGACCGAGTTATCTGCCCTTGAATTTTGTGTTTTTCCTTCGAATTAATGATAGTAAGAGGTAAAAAACAAGTTACATATAGATGGGTAGTTAAATCAGTTTGATCATATTCTGCTGACTGAGATAGATTTATGACTTGTTAATATCACAGACCGAGTTATCTGCCCCTGAATTTTGTGTTTTTCGCTCGAATAAATGACAGTAAGAAGAAAAAAAAACAAGTTGCATATAGATGGGTAGTTAAATCAGTTTGATCATATTCTGCTGACTGCGATTCATTTATGACTTGTTAATATCACAGACCGAGTTATCTGTCCCTGAATTTTGTGTTTTTCGCTCGAATAAATGACAGTAAGAGGTAAAAAACAAGTTACATATAGATGGGTAGTTAAATCAGTTTGATCATATTCTGCTGGCTGCGATTGATTTATGACTTGTTAATATCACAGACCGAGTTATCTGCCCCTGAATTTTGTGTTTTTCGCTCGAATCAATGACAGTAAGAGGTAAAAAACAAGTTACATATAGATGGGTAGTTAAATCAGTTTGATCATAATTTGCTGACTGCGATTGATTTATGACTTGTTAATATCACAGACCGAGTTATCTGCCCCTGAATTTTGTGTTTTTCGCTCGAATAAATGACAGTAAGAAGAAGAAAAAAACAAGTTACATATAGATGGGTAGTTAAATCAGTTTGATCATATTCTGCTGACTGCGATTGATTTATGACTTGTTAATATCACAGACCGAGTTATCTGCCCCTGAATTTTGTGTTTTTCGCTCGAATCAATGACAGTAAGAGGTAAAAAACAAGTTACATATAGATGGGTAGTTAAATCAGTTTGATCATATTCTGCTGACTGCGATTGATTTATGACTTGTTAATATCACAGACCGAGTTATCTGCCCCTGAATTTTGTGTTTTTCGCTCGAATAAATGACAGTAAGAAAAAGAAAAAAACAAGTTACATATAGATGGGTAGTTAAATTAGTTTGATCATATTCTGCTGACTGCGATTGATTTATGACTTGTTAATGTCACAGACCGAGTTATCTGCCCCTGAATTTTGTGTTTTTCGCTCGAATCAATGACAGTAAAAGGTAAAAAACAAGTTACATATAGATGGCTGGTTAAATCAGTTTGATCATATTCTGCTGACTGCGATTGATTTATGACTTGTTAATATCACAGATGGAGTTATCTGCCCCTGAATTTTGTGTTTTTCCTTCGAATTAATTATAGTAAGAGGTAAAAAACAAGTTACATATAGATGGGTAGTTAAATCAGTTTGATCATATTCTGCTGACTGAGATAGATTTATGACTTTTTAATATCACAGACCGAGTTATCTGCCCCTGAATTTTGTGTTTTTCGCTCGAATAAATGACAGTAAGAAGAAAAAAACAAGTTACATATAGATGGCTGGTTAAATCAGTTTGATCATATTCTGCTGACTGCGATTGATTTATGACTTGTTAATATCACAGACCGAGTTATCTGCCCCTGAATTTTGTGTTTTTCGCTCGAATAAATGACAGTAAGAAGAAAAAAAAACAAGTTACATATAGATGGGTAGTTAAATCAGTTTGATCATATTCTGCTGACTGCGATTCATTTATGACTTGTTAATATCACAGACCGAGTTATCTGTCCCTGAATTTTGTGTTTTTCGCTCGAATAAATGACAGTAAGAGGTAAAAAGCAAGTTACATATAGATGGGTAGTTAAATCAGTTTGATCATATTCTGCTGGCTGCGATTGATTTATGACTTGTTAATATCACAGACCGAGTTATCTGCCCCTGAATTTTGTGTTTTTCCTTCGAATTAATGATAGTAAGAGGTAAAAAAACAAGTTACATATAGATGGGTAGTTAAATCAGTTTGATCATATTCTGCTGACTGAGATAGATTTATGACTTTTTAATATCACAGACCGAGTTATCTGCCCCTGAATTTTGTGTTTTTCGCTCGAATAAATGACAGTAAGAAGAAAAAAACAAGTTACATATAGATGGCTGGTTAAATCAGTTTGATCATATTCTGCTGACTGCGATTGATTTATGACTTGTTAATATCACAGACCGAGTTATCTGCCCCTGAATTTTGTGTTTTTCGCTCGAATAAATGACAGTAAGAAGAAAAAAAAACAAGTTACATATAGATGGGTAGTTAAATCAGTTTGATCATATTCTGCTGACTGCGATTCATTTATGACTTGTTAATATCACAGACCGAGTTATCTGTCCCTGAATTTTGTGTTTTTCGCTCGAATAAATGACAGTAAGAGGTAAAAAACAAGTTACATATAGATGGGTAGTTAAATCAGTTTGATCATATTCTGCTGGCTGCGATTGATTTATGACTTGTTAATATCACAGACCGAGTTATCTGCCCCTGAATTTTGTGTTTTTCGCTCGAATAAATGACAGTAAGAAGAAAAAAACAAGTTACATATAGATGGGTAGTTAAATCAGTTTGATCATATTCTGCTGACTGCGATTCATTTATGACTTGTTAATATCACAGACCGAGTTATCTGCCCCTGAATTTTGTGTTTTTCGCTCGAATCAATGACAGTAAGAGGTAAAAAACAAGTAACATATAGATGGGTAGTTAAATCAGTTTGATCATATTCTGCTGACTGAGATAGATTTATGACTTGTTAATATCACAGACCGAGTTATCTGCCCCTGAATTTTGTGTTTTTCGCTCGAATCAATGACAGTAAGAAGAAAAAAAAACAAGTTACATATAGATGGGTAGTTAAATCAGTTTGATCATATTCTGCTGACTGCGATTGATTTATGACTTGTTAATATCACAGACCGAGTTATCTGCCCCTGAATTTTGTGTTTTTCGCTCGAATCAATGACAGTAAGAGGTAAAAAACAAGTTACATATAGATGGGTAGTTAAATCAGTTTGATCATACTCTGCTGACTGCGATTGATTTATGACTTGTTAATATCACAGAGGGAGTTATCTGCCCCTGAATTTTGTGTTTTTCGCTCGAATAAATGACAGTAAGAAGAAGAAAAAAACAAGTTACATATAGATGGGTAGTTAAATCAGTTTGATCATATTCTGCTGACTGCGATTGATTTATGACTTGTTAATGTCACAGACCGAGTTATCTGCCCCAAAATTTTGTGTTTTTCGCTCGAATCAATGACAGTAAGAGGTAAAAAACAAGTTACATATAGATGGCTGGTTAAATCAGTTTGATCATATTCTGCTGACTGCGATTGATTTATGACTTGTTAATATCACAGAAGGAGTTATCTGCCCCTGAATTTTGTGTTTTTCCTTCGAATTAATGATAGTAAGAGGTAAAAAACAAGTTACATATAGATGGGTAGTTAAATCAGTTTGATCATATTCTGCTGACTGAGATAGATTTATGACTTTTTAATATCACAGACCGAGTTATCTGCCCCTGAATTTTGTGTTTTTCGCTCGAATAAATGACAGTAAGAAGAAAAAAACAAGTTACATATAGATGGCTGGTTAAATCAGTTTGATCATATTCTGCTGACTGCGATTGATTTATGACTTGTTAATATCACAGACCGAGTTATCTGCCCCTGAATTTTGTGTTTTTCGCTCGAATAAATGACAGTAAGAAGAAGAAAAAAACAAGTTACATATAGATGGGTAGTTAAATCAGTTTGATCATATTCTGCTGACTGCGATTCATTTATGACTTGTTAATATCACAGACCGAGTTATCTGTCCCTGAATTTTGTGTTTTTCGCTCGAATAAATGACAGTAAGAGGTAAAAAACAAGTTACATATAGATGGGTAGTTAAATCAGTTTGATCATATTCTGCTGGCTGCGATTGATTTATGACTTGTTAATATCACAGACCGAGTTATCTGCCCCTGAATTTTGTGTTTTTCCTTCGAATTAATGATAGTAAGAGGTAAAAAACAAGTTACATATAGATGGGTAGTTAAATCAGTTTGATCATATTCTGCTGACTGAGATAGATTTATTACTTTTTAATATCACAGACCGAGTTATCTGCCCCTGAATTTTGTGTTTTTCGCTCGAATAAATGACAGTAAGAAGAAAAAAACAAGTTACATATAGATGGCTGGTTAAATCAGTTTGATCATATTCTGCTGACTGCGATTGATTTATGACTTGTTAATATCACAGACCGAGTTATCTGCCCCTGAATTTTGCGTTTTTCGCTCGAATAAATGACAGTAAGAAGAAAAAAAAACAAGTTACATATAGATGGGTAGTTAAATCAGTTTGATCATATTCTGCTGACTGCGATTCATTTATGACTTGTTAATATCACAGACCGAGTTATCTGTCCCTGAATTTTGTGTTTTTCGCTCGAATAAATGACAGTAAGAGGTAAAAAACAAGTTACATATAGATGGGTAGTTAAATCAGTTTGATCATATTCTGCTGGCTGCGATTGATTTATGACTTGTTAATATCACAGACCGAGTTATCTGCCCCTGAATTTTGTGTTTTTCGCTCGAATAAATGACAGTAAGAAGAAAAAAACAAGTTACATATAGATGGGTAGTTAAATCAGTTTGATCATATTCTGCTGACTGCTATTCATTTATGACTTGTTAATATCACAGACCGAGTTATCTGCCCCTGAATTTTGTGTTTTTCGCTCGAATCAATGACAGTAAGAGGTAAAAAACAAGTTACATATACATGGGTAGTTAAATCAGTTTGATCATATTCTGCTGACTGAGATAGATTTATGACTTGTTAATATCACAGACCGAGTTATCTGCCCCTGAATTTTGTGTTTTTCGCTCGAATCAATGACAGTAAGAAGAAAAAAAAACAAGTTACATATAGATGGGTAGTTAAATCAGTTTGATCATATTCTGCTGACTGCGATTGATTTATGACTTGTTAATATCACAGACCGAGTTATCTGCCCCTGAATTTTGTGTTTTTCGCTCGAATCAATGACAGTAAGAGGTAAAAAACAAGTTACATATAGATGGGTAGTTAAATCAGTTTGATCATATTCTGCTGACTGCGATTGATTTATGACTTGTTAATATCAGAGATCGAGTTATCTGCCCCTGAATTTTGTGTTTTTCGCTCGAATCAATGACAGTAAGAAGAAAAAAACAAGTTACATAGAGATGGCTGGTTAAATCAGTTTGATCATATTCTGCTGACTGCGATTGATTTATGACTTGTTAATATCACAGACCGAGTTATCTGCCCAGGAATTTCGTGTTTTTCGCTCGAATCAATGACAGTAAGAAGAAGAAAACAACAAGTTACATATAGATGGCTGGTTAAATCAGTTTGATCATATTCTGCTGACTGCGATTGATTTATGACTTGTTAATATCACAGACCGAGTTATCTGCCCCTGAATTTTGTGTTTTTCCTTCGAATTAATGATAGTAAGAGGTAAAAAACAAGTTACATATAGATGGGTAGTTAAATCAGTTTGATCATATTCTGCTGACTGCGATTGATTTATGACTTGTTAATATCACAGACCGAGTTATCTGCCCCTGAATTTTGTGTTTTTCGCTCGAATAAATGACAGTAAGAAGAAGAAAAAAACAAGTTACATATATATGGGTAGTTAAATCAGTTTGATCATATTCTGCTGACTGCGATTGATTTATGACTTGTTAATATCACAGACCGAGTTATCTGCCCCTGAATTTTGTGTTTTTCGCTCGAATATATGACAGTAAGAAGAAGAAAAAAACAAGTTACATATAGATGGGTAGTTACATCAGTTTGATCATATTCTGCTGACTGCGATTGATTTATGACTTGTTAATATCACAGACCGAGTTATCTGCCCCTGAATTTTGTGTGTTTCGCTCGAATCAATGACAGTAAGAGGTAAAAAACAAGTTACATATGTATGGGTAGTTAAATCAGTTTGATCATATTCTGCTGACTGCGATTCATTTATGACTTGTTAATATCACAGACCGAGTTATCTGCCCCTGAATTTTGTGTTTTTCGCTCGAATCAATGACAGTAAGAAGAAGAAAAAAACAAGTTACATATAGATGGGTAGTTAAATCAGTTTGATCATATTTTGCTGGCTGCGATTCATTTATGACTTGTTAATATCACAGACCGAGTTATCTGCCCCTGAATTTTGTGTTTTTCGCTCGAATCAATGACAGTAAGAGGTAAAAAACAAGTTACATATAGATTGGTAGTTAAATCAGTTTGATCATATTCTGCTGACTGCGATTCATTTATGACTTGTTAATATCACAGACCGAGTTATCTGCCCCTGAATTTTGTGTTTTTCGCTCGAATAAATGACAGTAAGAAGAAGAAAAAAACAAGTTACATATAGATGGGTAGTTAAATCAGTTTGATCATATTCTGCTGACTGCGATTCATTTATGACTTGTTAATATCACAGACCGAGTTATCTGCCCCTGAATTTTGTGTTTTTCGCTCGAATCAATGACAGTAAGAGGTAAAAAACAAGTTACATATACATGGGTAGTTAAATCAGTTTGATCATATTCTGCTGACTGAGATAGATTTATGACTTGTTAATATCACAGACCGAGTTATCTGCCCCTGAATTTTGTGTTTTTCGCTCGAATAAATGACAGTAAGAAGAAAAAAAAACAAGTTACATATAGATAGGTAGTTAAATCAGTTTGATCATATTCTGCTGACTGCGATTCATTTATGACTTGTTAATATCACAGACCGAGTTATCTGTCCCTGAATTTTGTGTTTTTCGCTCGAATAAATGACAGTAAGAGGTAAAAAACAAGTTACATATAGATGGGTAGTTAAATCAGTTTGATCATATTCTGCTGGCTGCGATTGATTTATGACTTGTTAATATCACAGACCGAGTTATCTGCCCCTGAATTTTGTGTTTTTCGCTCGAATCAATGACAGTAAGAGGTAAAAAACAAGTTACATATAGATGGGTAGTTAAATCAGTTTGATCATAATTTGCTGACTGCGATTGATTTATGACTTGTTAATATCACAGACCGAGTTATCTGCCCCTGAATTTTGTGTTTTTCGCTCGAATAAATGACAGTAAAAGGTAAATAACAAGTTACATATAGATGGCTGGTTAAATCAGTTTGATCATATTCTGCTGACTGCGATTGATTTATGACTTGTTAATATCACAGACCGAGTTATCTGCCCCTGAATTTTGTGTTTTTCGCTCGAATAAATGACAGTAAGAAGAAGAAAAAAACAAGTTACATATAGATGGGTAGTTAAATCAGTTTGATCATATTCTGCTGACTGCGATTCATTTATGACTTGTTAATATCACAGACCGAGTTATCTGCCCCTGAATTTTGTGTTTTTCGCTCGAATCAATGACAGTCAGAGGTAAAAAACAAGTTACATATAGATGGGTAGTTAAATCAGTTTGATCATATTCTGCTGACTGAGATAGATTTATGACTTTTTAATATCACAGACCGAGTTATCTGCCCCTGAATTTTGTGTTTTTCGCTCGAATAAATGACAGTAAGAAGAAAAAAACAAGTTACATATAGATGGCTGGTTAAATCAGTTTGATCATATTCTGCTGACTGCGATTCATTTATGACTTGTTAATATCACAGACCGAGTTATCTGCCCCTGAATTTTGTGTTTTTCGCTCGAATCAATGACAGTAAGAGGTAAAAAACAAGTTACATATAGATGGGTAGTTAAATCAGTTTGATCATATTCTGCTGACTGAGATAGATTTATGACTTGTTAATATCACAGACCGAGTTATCTGCCCTTGAATTTTGTGTTTTTCGCTCGAATAAATGACAGTAAGAAGAAAAAAAAACAAGTTACATATAGATGGGTAGTTAAATCAGTTTGATCATATTCTGCTGACTGCGATTCATTTATGACTTGTTAATATCACAGACCGAGTTATCTGCCCCTGAATTTTGTGTTTTTCGCTCGAATCAATGACAGTAAGAGGTAAATAACAAGTTACATATAGATGGGTAGTTAAATCAGTTTGATCATATTCTGCTGACTGCGATTCATTTATGACTTGTTAATATCACAGACCGAGTTATCTGCCCCTGAATTTTGTGTTTTTCGCTCGAATCAATGACAGTCAGAGGTAAAAAACAAGTTACATATAGATGGGTAGTTAAATCAGTTTGATCATATTCTGCTGACTGAGATAGATTTATGACTTTTTAATATCACAGACCGAGTTATCTGCCCCTGAATTTTGTGTTTTTCGCTCGAATAAATGACAGTAAGAAGAAAAAAACAAGTTACATATAGATGGCTGGTTAAATCAGTTTGATCATATTCTGCTGACTGCGATTCATTTATGACTTGTTAATATCACAGACCGAGTTATCTGCCCCTGAATTTCGTGTTTTTCGCTCGAATAAATGACAGTAAGAAGAAGAAAAAAACAAGTTACATATAGATGGGTAGTTAAATCAGTTTGATCATATTCTGCTGGCTGCGATTGATTTATGACTTGTTAATATCACAGACCGAGTTATCTGCCCCTGAATTTTGTGTTTTTCGCTCGAATAAATGACAGTAAGAAGAAGAAAAAAACAAGTTACATATAGATGGGTAGTTAAATCAGTTTGATCATATTCTGCTGACTGCGATTCATTTATGACTTGTTAATATCACAGACCGAGTTATCTGCCCCTGAATTTTGTGTTTTTCGCTCGAATCAATGACAGTAAGAGGTAAAAAACAAGTTACATATAGATGGGTAGTTAAATCAGTTTGATCATATTCTGCTGACTGCGATTCATTTATGACTTGTTAATATCACAGACCGAGTTATCTGCCCCTGAATTTTGTGTTTTTCGCTCGAATCAATGACAGTAAGAGGTAAAAAACAAGTTACATATAGATGGGTAGTTCAATCAGTTTGATCATATTCTGCTGACTGAGATAGATTTATGACTTGTTAATATCACAGACCGAGTTATCTGCCCTTGAATTTTGTGTTTTTCGCTCGAATAAATGACAGTAAGAAGAAAAAAAAACAAGTTACATATTGATGGGTAGTTAAATCAGTTTGATCATATTCTGCTGACTGCGATTCATTTATGACTTGTTAATATCACAGACCGAGTTATCTGCCCCTGAATTTTGTGTTTTTCGCTCGAATCAATGACAGTAAGAGGTAAATAACAAGTTACATATAGATGGGTAGTTAAATCAGTTTGATCATATTCTGCTGACTGCGATTCATTTATGACTTGTTAATATCACAGACCGAGTTATCTGCCCCTGAATTTTGTGTTTTTCGCTCGAATCAATGACAGTCAGAGGTAAAAAACAAGTTACATATAGATGGGTAGTTAAATCAGTTTGATCATATTCTGCTGACTGAGATAGATTTATGACTTTTTAATATCACAGACCGAGTTATCTGCCCCTGAATTTTGTGTTTTTCGCTCGAATAAATGACAGTAAGAAGAAAAAAACAAGTTACATATAGATGGCTGGTTAAATCAGTTTGATCATATTCTGCTGACTGCGATTCATTTATGACTTGTTAATATCACAGACCGAGTTATCTGCCCCTGAATTTCGTGTTTTTCGCTCGAATAAATGACAGTAAGAAGAAGAAAAAAACAAGTTACATATAGATGGGTAGTTAAATCAGTTTGATCATATTCTGCTGACTGCGATTCATTTATGACTTGTTAATATCACAGACCGAGTTATCTGCCCCTGAATTTTGTGTTTTTCGCTCGAATCAATGACAGTAAGAGGTAAAAAACAAGTTACATATAGGTGGGTAGTTAAATCAGTTTGATCATATTCTGCTGACTGAGATAGATTTATGACTTGTTAATATCACAGACCGAGTTATCTGCCCCTGAATTTTGTGTTTTTCGCTCGAATAAATGACAGTAAGAAGAAGAAAAAAACAAGTTACATATAGATGGGTAGTTAAATCAGTTTGATCATATTCTGCTGACTGCGATTGATTTATGACTTGTTAATATCACAGACCGAGTTATCTGCCCCTGAATTTTGTGTTTTTCGCTCGAATCAATGACAGTAAGAGGTAAAAAACAAGTTACATATAGATGGGTAGTTAAATCAGTTTGGTCATATTCTGCTGACTGCGATTGATTTATGACTTGTTAATATCACAGACCGAGTTATCTGCCCCTGAATTTTGTGTTTTTCGCTCGAATAAATGACAGTAAGAAGAAGAAAAAAACAAGTTACATATAGATGGGTAGTTAAATCAGTTTGATCATATTCTGCTGACTGCGATTGATTTATGACTTGTTAATGTCACAGACCGAGTTATCTGCCCCGGAATTTCGTGTTTTTCGCTCGAATAAATGACAGTAAGAAGAAGAAAACAACAAGTGACATATAGATGGGTAGTTAAATCAGTTTGATCATATTCTGCTGACTGAGATAGATTTATGACTTTTTAATATCACAGACCGAGTTATCTGCCCCTGAATTTTGTGTTTTTCGCTCGAATAAATGACAGTAAGAAGAAAAAAACAAGTTACATATAGATGGCTGGTTAAATCAGTTTGATCATATTCTGCTGACTGCGATTGATTTATGACTTGTTAATATCACAGACCGAGTTATCTGCCCCTGAATTTTGTGTTTTTCGCTCGAATAAATGACAGTAAGAAGAAAAAAACAAGTTACATATAGATGGGTAGTTAAATCAGTTTGATCATATTCTGCTGACTGCGATTCATTTATGACTTGTTAATATCACAGACCGAGTTATCTGCCCCTGAATTTTGTGTTTTTCGCTCGAATCAATGACAGTAAAAGGTAAAAAACAAGTTACATATAGATGGCTGGTTAAATCAGTTTGATCATATTCTGCTGACTGCGATTGATTTATGACTTGTTAATATCACAGACCGAGTTATCTGCCCCGGAATTTCGTGTTTTTCGCTCGAATAAATGACAGTAAGAAGAAGAAAACAACAAGTGACATATAGATGGGTAGTTAAATCAGTTTGATCATATTCTGCTGACTGAGATAGATTTATGACTTTTTAATATCACAGACCGAGTTATCTGCCCCTGAATTTTGTGTTTTTCGCTCGAATAAATGACAGTAAGAAGAAAAAAACAAGTTACATATAGATGGCTGGTTAAATCAGTTTGATCATATTCTGCTGACTGCGATTGATTTATGACTTGTTAATATCACAGACCGAGTTATCTGCCCCTGAATTTTGTGTTTTTCGCTCGAATAAATGACAGTAAGAAGAAAAAAACAAGTTACATATAGATGGGTAGTTAAATCAGTTTGATCATATTCTGCTGACTGCGATTCATTTATGACTTGTTAATATCACAGACCGAGTTATCTGCCCCTGAATTTTGTGTTTTTCGCTCGAATCAATGACAGTAAGAGGTAAAAAACAAGTTACATATACATGGGTAGTTAAATCAGTTTGATCATATTCTGCTGACTGAGATAGATTTATGACTTGTTAATATCACAGACCGAGTTATCTGCCCCTGAATTTTGTGTTTTTCGCTCGAATCAATGACAGTAAGAAGAAAAAAAAACAAGTTACATATAGATGGGTAGTTAAATCAGTTTGATCATATTCTGCTGACTGCGATTGATTTATGACTTGTTAATATCACAGACCGAGTTATCTGCCCCTGAATTTTGTGTTTTTCGCTCGAATCAATGACAGTAAGAGGTAAAAAACAAGTTACATATAGATGGGTAGTTAAATCAGTTTGATCATATTCTGCTGACTGCGATTGATTTATGACTTGTTAATATCAGAGATCGAGTTATCTGCCCCTGAATTTTGTGTTTTTCGCTCGAATCAATGACAGTAAGAAGAAAAAAACAAGTTACATAGAGATGGCTGGTTAAATCAGTTTGATCATATTCTGCTGACTGCGATTGATTTATGACTTGTTAATATCACAGACCGAGTTATCTGCCCAGGAATTTCGTGTTTTTCGCTCGAATCAATGACAGTAAGAAGAAGAAAACAACAAGTTACATATAGATGGCTGGTTAAATCAGTTTGATCATATTCTGCTGACTGCGATTGATTTATGACTTGTTAATATCACAGACCGAGTTATCTGCCCCTGAATTTTGTGTTTTTCCTTCGAATTAATGATAGTAAGAGGTAAAAAACAAGTTACATATAGATGGGTAGTTAAATCAGTTTGATCATATTCTGCTGACTGCGATTGATTTATGACTTGTTAATATCACAGACCGAGTTATCTGCCCCTGAATTTTGTGTTTTTCGCTCGAATAAATGACAGTAAGAAGAAGAAAAAAACAAGTTACATATATATGGGTAGTTAAATCAGTTTGATCATATTCTGCTGACTGCGATTGATTTATGACTTGTTAATATCACAGACCGAGTTATCTGCCCCTGAATTTTGTGTTTTTCGCTCGAATATATGACAGTAAGAAGAAGAAAAAAACAAGTTACATATAGATGGGTAGTTACATCAGTTTGATCATATTCTGCTGACTGCGATTGATTTATGACTTGTTAATATCACAGACCGAGTTATCTGCCCCTGAATTTTGTGTGTTTCGCTCGAATCAATGACAGTAAGAGGTAAAAAACAAGTTACATATGTATGGGTAGTTAAATCAGTTTGATCATATTCTGCTGACTGCGATTCATTTATGACTTGTTAATATCACAGACCGAGTTATCTGCCCCTGAATTTTGTGTTTTTCGCTCGAATCAATGACAGTAAGAAGAAGAAAAAAACAAGTTACATATAGATGGGTAGTTAAATCAGTTTGATCATATTTTGCTGGCTGCGATTCATTTATGACTTGTTAATATCACAGACCGAGTTATCTGCCCCTGAATTTTGTGTTTTTCGCTCGAATCAATGACAGTAAGAGGTAAAAAACAAGTTACATATAGATTGGTAGTTAAATCAGTTTGATCATATTCTGCTGACTGCGATTCATTTATGACTTGTTAATATCACAGACCGAGTTATCTGCCCCTGAATTTTGTGTTTTTCGCTCGAATAAATGACAGTAAGAAGAAGAAAAAAACAAGTTACATATAGATGGGTAGTTAAATCAGTTTGATCATATTCTGCTGACTGCGATTCATTTATGACTTGTTAATATCACAGACCGAGTTATCTGCCCCTGAATTTTGTGTTTTTCGCTCGAATCAATGACAGTAAGAGGTAAAAAACAAGTTACATATACATGGGTAGTTAAATCAGTTTGATCATATTCTGCTGACTGAGATAGATTTATGACTTGTTAATATCACAGACCGAGTTATCTGCCCCTGAATTTTGTGTTTTTCGCTCGAATAAATGACAGTAAGAAGAAAAAAAAACAAGTTACATATAGATTGGTAGTTAAATCAGTTTGATCATATTCTGCTGACTGCGATTCATTTATGACTTGTTAATATCACAGACCGAGTTATCTGTCCCTGAATTTTGTGTTTTTCGCTCGAATAAATGACAGTAAGAGGTAAAAAACAAGTTACATATAGATGGGTAGTTAAATCAGTTTGATCATATTCTGCTGGCTGCGATTGATTTATGACTTGTTAATATCACAGACCGAGTTATCTGCCCCTGAATTTTGTGTTTTTCGCTCGAATAAATGACAGTAAGAAGAAAAAAAAACAAGTTACATATAGATTGGTAGTTAAATCAGTTTGATCATATTCTGCTGACTGCGATTCATTTATGACTTGTTAATATCACAGACCGAGTTATCTGTCCCTGAATTTTGTGTTTTTCGCTCGAATCAATGACAGTAAGAGGTAAAAAACAAGTTACATATAGATGGGTAGTTAAATCAGTTTGATCATAATTTGCTGACTGCGATTGATTTATGACTTGTTAATATCACAGACCGAGTTATCTGCCCCTGAATTTTGTGTTTTTCGCTCGAATAAATGACAGTAAGAAGAAGAAAAAAACAAGTTACATATAGATGGGTAGTTAAATCAGTTTGATCATATTCTGCTGACTGCGATTCATTTATGACTTGTTAATATCACAGACCGAGTTATCTGCCTCTGAATTTTGTGTTTTTCGCTCGAATCAATGACAGTCAGAGGTAAAAAACAAGTTACATATAGATGGGTAGTTAAATCAGTTTGATCATATTCTGCTGACTGAGATAGATTTATGACTTTTTAATATCACAGACCGAGTTATCTGCCCCTGAATTTTGTGTTTTTCGCTCGAATAAATGACAGTAAGAAGAAAAAAACAAGTTACATATAGATGGCTGGTTAAATCAGTTTGATCATATTCTGCTGACTGCGATTCATTTATGACTTGTTAATATCACAGACCGAGTTATCTGCCCCTGAATTTTGTGTTTTTCGCTCGAATCAATGACAGTAAGAGGTAAAAAACAAGTTACATATAGATGGGTAGTTAAATCAGTTTGATCATATTCTGCTGACTGAGATAGATTTATGACTTGTTAATATCACAGACCGAGTTATCTGCCCTTGAATTTTGTGTTTTTCGCTCGAATAAATGACAGTAAGAAGAAAAAAAAACAAGTTACATATAGATGGGTAGTTAAATCAGTTTGATCATATTCTGCTGACTGCGATTCATTTATGACTTGTTAATATCACAGACCGAGTTATCTGCCCCTGAATTTTGTGTTTTTCGCTCGAATCAATGACAGTAAGAGGTAAATAACAAGTTACATATAGATGGGTAGTTAAATCAGTTTGATCATATTCTGCTGACTGCGATTCATTTATGACTTGTTAATATCACAGACCGAGTTATCTGCCCCTGAATTTTGTGTTTTTCGCTCGAATCAATGACAGTCAGAGGTAAAAAACAAGTTACATATAGATGGGTAGTTAAATCAGTTTGATCATATTCTGCTGACTGAGATAGATTTATGACTTTTTAATATCACAGACCGAGTTATCTGCCCCTGAATTTTGTGTTTTTCGCTCGAATAAATGACAGTAAGAAGAAAAAAACAAGTTACATATAGATGGCTGGTTAAATCAGTTTGATCATATTCTGCTGACTGCGATTCATTTATGACTTGTTAATATCACAGACCGAGTTATCTGCCCCTGAATTTCGTGTTTTTCGCTCGAATAAATGACAGTAAGAAGAAGAAAAAAACAAGTTACATATAGATGGGTAGTTAAATCAGTTTGATCATATTCTGCTGGCTGCGATTGATTTATGACTTGTTAATATCACAGACCGAGTTATCTGCCCCTGAATTTTGTGTTTTTCGCTCGAATAAATGACAGTAAGAAGAAGAAAAAAACAAGTTACATATAGATGGGTAGTTAAATCAGTTTGATCATATTCTGCTGACTGCGATTCATTTATGACTTGTTAATATCACAGACCGAGTTATCTGCCCCTGAATTTTGTGTTTTTCGCTCGAATCAATGACAGTAAGAGGTAAAAAACAAGTTACATATAGATGGGTAGTTAAATCAGTTTGATCATATTCTGCTGACTGCGATTCATTTATGACTTGTTAATATCACAGACCGAGTTATCTGCCCCTGAATTTTGTGTTTTTCGCTCGAATCAATGACAGTAAGAGGTAAAAAACAAGTTACATATAGATGGGTAGTTCAATCAGTTTGATCATATTCTGCTGACTGAGATAGATTTATGACTTGTTAATATCACAGACCGAGTTATCTGCCCTTGAATTTTGTGTTTTTCGCTCGAATAAATGACAGTAAGAAGAAAAAAAAACAAGTTACATATAGATGGGTAGTTAAATCAGTTTGATCATATTCTGCTGACTGCGATTCATTTATGACTTGTTAATATCACAGACCGAGTTATCTGCCCCTGAATTTTGTGTTTTTCGCTCGAATCAATGACAGTAAGAGGTAAATAACAAGTTACATATAGATGGGTAGTTAAATCAGTTTGATCATATTCTGCTGACTGCGATTCATTTATGACTTGTTAATATCACAGACCGAGTTATCTGCCCCTGAATTTTGTGTTTTTCGCTCGAATCAATGACAGTCAGAGGTAAAAAACAAGTTACATATAGATGGGTAGTTAAATCAGTTTGATCATATTCTGCTGACTGAGATAGATTTATGACTTTTTAATATCACAGACCGAGTTATCTGCCCCTGAATTTTGTGTTTTTCGCTCGAATAAATGACAGTAAGAAGAAAAAAACAAGTTACATATAGATGGCTGGTTAAATCAGTTTGATCATATTCTGCTGACTGCGATTCATTTATGACTTGTTAATATCACAGACCGAGTTATCTGCCCCTGAATTTCGTGTTTTTCGCTCGAATAAATGACAGTAAGAAGAAGAAAAAAACAAGTTACATATAGATGGGTAGTTAAATCAGTTTGATCATATTCTGCTGACTGCGATTCATTTATGACTTGTTAATATCACAGACCGAGTTATCTGCCCCTGAATTTTGTGTTTTTCGCTCGAATCAATGACAGTAAGAGGTAAAAAACAAGTTACATATAGGTGGGTAGTTAAATCAGTTTGATCATATTCTGCTGACTGAGATAGATTTATGACTTGTTAATATCACAGACCGAGTTATCTGCCCCTGAATTTTGTGTTTTTCGCTCGAATAAATGACAGTAAGAAGAAGAAAAAAACAAGTTACATATAGATGGGTAGTTAAATCAGTTTGATCATATTCTGCTGACTGCGATTGATTTATGACTTGTTAATATCACAGACCGAGTTATCTGCCCCTGAATTTTGTGTTTTTCGCTCGAATCAATGACAGTAAGAGGTAAAAAACAAGTTACATATAGATGGGTAGTTAAATCAGTTTGGTCATATTCTGCTGACTGCGATTGATTTATGACTTGTTAATATCACAGACCGAGTTATCTGCCCCTGAATTTTGTGTTTTTCGCTCGAATAAATGACAGTAAGAAGAAGAAAAAAACAAGTTACATATAGATGGGTAGTTAAATCAGTTTGATCATATTCTGCTGACTGCGATTGATTTATGACTTGTTAATGTCACAGACCGAGTTATCTGCCCCGGAATTTCGTGTTTTTCGCTCGAATAAATGACAGTAAGAAGAAGAAAACAACAAGTGACATATAGATGGGTAGTTAAATCAGTTTGATCATATTCTGCTGACTGAGATAGATTTATGACTTTTTAATATCACAGACCGAGTTATCTGCCCCTGAATTTTGTGTTTTTCGCTCGAATAAATGACAGTAAGAAGAAAAAAACAAGTTACATATAGATGGCTGGTTAAATCAGTTTGATCATATTCTGCTGACTGC
Organism: Sepiola atlantica; assembly: GCA_963556195.1. NCBI lineage: Eukaryota > Metazoa > Mollusca > Cephalopoda > Sepiida > Sepiolidae > Sepiola > Sepiola atlantica. The sequence goes on along the minus strand of CAUVYP010000658.1, from coordinate 437,458 downwards.
GATTGATTTATGACTTGTTAATATCACAGACCGAGTTATCTGCCCCTGAATTTTGTGTTTTTCGCTCGAATAAATGACAGTAAGAAGAAAAAAACAAGTTACATATAGATGGGTAGTTAAATCAGTTTGATCATATTCTGCTGACTGCGATTCATTTATGACTTGTTAATATCACAGACCGAGTTATCTGCCCCTGAATTTTGTGTTTTTCGCTCGAATCAATGACAGTAAAAGGTAAAAAACAAGTTACATATAGATGGCTGGTTAAATCAGTTTGATCATATTCTGCTGACTGCGATTGATTTATGACTTGTTAATATCACAGACCGAGTTATCTGCCCCGGAATTTCGTGTTTTTCGCTCGAATAAATGACAGTAAGAAGAAGAAAACAACAAGTGACATATAGATGGGTAGTTAAATCAGTTTGATCATATTCTGCTGACTGAGATAGATTTATGACTTTTTAATATCACAGACCGAGTTATCTGCCCCTGAATTTTGTGTTTTTCGCTCGAATAAATGACAGTAAGAAGAAAAAAACAAGTTACATATAGATGGCTGGTTAAATCAGTTTGATCATATTCTGCTGACTGCGATTGATTTATGACTTGTTAATATCACAGACCGAGTTATCTGCCCCTGAATTTTGTGTTTTTCGCTCGAATAAATGACAGTAAGAAGAAAAAAACAAGTTACATATAGATGGGTAGTTAAATCAGTTTGATCATATTCTGCTGACTGCGATTCATTTATGACTTGTTAATATCACAGACCGAGTTATCTGCCCCTGAATTTTGTGTTTTTCGCTCGAATCAATGACAGTAGGAGGTAAAAAACAAGTTACATATAGATGGGTAGTTAAATCAGTTTGATCATATTCTGCTGACTGCGATTGATTTATGACTTGTTAATATCACAGATCGAGTTATCTGCCCCTGAATTTTGTGTTTTTCGCTCGAATCAATGACAGTAAGAGGTAAAAAACAAGTTTCATATAGATGGGTAGTTAAATCAGTTTGATCATATTCTGCTGACTGCGATTGATTTATGACTTGTTAATATCACAGACCGAGTTATCTGCCCAGGAATTTCGTGTTTTTCGCTCGAATCAATGACAGTAAGAAGAAGAAAACAACAAGTTACATATAGATGGCTGGTTAAATCAGTTTGATCATATTCTGCTGACTGCGATTGATTTATGACTTGTTAATATCACAGATCGAGTTATCTGCCCCTGAATTTTGTGTTTTTCGCTCGAATCAATGACAGTAAGAGGTAAAAAACAAGTTACATATAGATGGGTAGTTAAATCAGTTTGATCATATTCTGCTGACTGCGATTCATTTATGACTTGTTAATATCACAGACCGAGTTATCTGTCCCTGAATTTTGTGTTTTTCGCTCGAATAAATGACAGTAAGAGGTAAAAAACAAGTTACATATAGATGGGTAGTTAAATCAGTTTGATCATATTCTGCTGACTGCGATTCATTTATGACTTGTTAATATCACAGACCGAGTTATCTGCCCCTGAATTTTGTGTTTTTCGCTCGAATCAATGACAGTAAGAGGTAAAAAACAAGTTACATATAGATGGCTGGTTAAATAAGTTTGATCATATTCTGCTGACTGCGATTGATTTATGACTTGTTTATATCACAGACCGAGTTATCTGCCCCTGAATTTTGTGTTTTTCGCTCGAATAAATGACAGTAAGAAGAAGAAAAAAACAAGTTACATATAGATGGCTGGTTCAATTAGTTTGATCATATTCTGCTGACTGCGATTGATTTATGACGTGTTAATATCACAGACCGAGTTATCTTTCCCTGAATTTTGTGTTTTTCGCTCGAATAAATGACAGTAAGAAGAAGAAAAAAACAAGTTACATATAGATGGGTAGTTAAATCAGTTTGATCATATTCTGCTGTCTGCGATTGATTTATGACTTGTTAATATTACAGGTCGAGTTATCTTTCCCTGAATTTTGTGTTTTTCGCTCGAATAAATGACAGTAAGAAGAAGAAAAAAACAAGTTACATATAGATGGCTGGTTAAATCAGTTTGATCATATTCTGCTGACTGCGATTGATTTATGACTTGTTAATATCACAGACCGAGTTATCTGCCCCTGAATTTTGTGTTTTTCGCTCGAATAAATGACAGTAAGAAGAAGAAAAAAACAAGTTACATATAGATGGCTGGTTAAATCAGTTTGATCATATTCTGCTGACTGCGATTGATTTATGACTTGTTAATATCACAGACCGAGTTATCTGCCCTTGAATTTTGTGTTTTTCGCTCGAATAAATGACAGTAAGAAGAAGAAAAAAACAAGTTACATATAGATGGCTGGTTAAATCAGTTTGATCATATTCTGCTGACTGCGATTGATTTATGACTTGTTAATATCACAGACCGAGTTATCTGCCTCTTAATTTCGTGTTTTTTCGCTCAAATAAATGACAGTAAGAAGAAAAAAACAAGTTACATAGAGATGGCTGGGTAAATCAGTTTGATCATATTCTGCTGACTGCGATTGATTTATGACTTGTTAATATCACAGACAGAGTTATCTGCCCCTGAATTTCGTGTTTTTCGCTCGACTAAACGACAGTAAGAAAAAGAAAACAAGTTACATAGAGATGGCTGGTTAAATCAGTTTGATCATATTCTGCTGACTGCGATTGATTTATGACTTGTTAATATCACAGACAGAGTTATCTGCCCAGGAATATCGTGTTTTTCGGTCGAATAAATGACAGTAAGAAGAAAAAAAAAACAACTTACACATAGATGGCTAGTGAAATCAGTTTGATCATATTCTGCTGACTGCGATTGATTTATGACTTTTTAATATCACAGACCGAGTTATCTGTCCCTGAATTTTGTGTTTTTCGCTCGAATAAATGACAGTAAGAGGTAAAAAACAAGTTACATATAGATGTCTGGTTAAATCAGTTTGATCATAGTCTGCTGACTGCGATTGATTTATGACTTGTTAATATCACAGACCGAGTGATCTGCCCTGGAATTTCGTGTTTTTCGCTCGAATGAATTACAGTAAGAAGAAGAAAAAAACAAGTTACATATAGATGGCTGGTTAAATCAGTGTGATCATAGTCTGCTGACTGCGATTGATTTATGACTTGTTAATATCACAGACCGAATTATATTCCCAGGAATTTCGTGTTTTTCGCTCGAATTTATGACAGTAAGAAGAAAAAAACAAGTTACATATAGTTGGTTGGTCAAATCAGTTTTATCATAGTCTGCTGACTGCGATTGATTTTTGACTTGTTAATATCACAGACCGAGTTATCTGCCCAGAAATATCGTGTTTTTCGCTCGAATCCATGACAGTAAGAAGAAAAAAACAAGTTACATATAGATGGCTGGTTAAATCAGTTTGATCATATTCTGCTGACTGCGATTGATTTATGACTTTTTAATATCACAGACCTAGTTATCTGCCCCTAAATTTCGTGTTTTTCGGTCGAATAAATGACAGTAAGAAGAAGAACACAAGTTACATATAGATGGCTGGTCAAATCAGTGTGATGATAGTCTGCTGACTGCGATTGATTTATGACTTTTTAATATCACAGACCGAGTTATCTGCCTCTTAATTTCGTGTTTTTCACTCGAATAAATGACAGCAAGAAGAAAAAAACAAGTTACATATAGATGGCTGGTTAAATCAGTTTGATCATATTCTGCTGACTGCGATTGATTTATGACTTGTTAATATCACAGACCGAGTTATCTGCCTCTTAATTTCGTGTTTTTTCGCTCAAATAAATGACAGTAAGAAGAAAAAAACAAGTTACATAGAGATGGCTGGGTAAATCAGTTTGATCATATTCTGCTGACTGCGATTGATTTATGACTTGTTAATATCACAGACAGAGTTATCTGCCCCTGAATTTCGTGTTTTTCGCTCGACTAAACGACAGTAAGAAAAAGAAAACAAGTTACATAGAGATGGCTGGTTAAATCAGTGTGATCATATTCTGCTGACTGCGATTGATTTATGACTTGTTAATATCACAGACCGAGTTATCTTCCCCTGAATTTCGTGTTTTTCGCTAGAATCAATGACAGTAAGAGGTAAAAAACAAGTTACATATAGATGGCTGGTTAAATCAGTTTGATCATATTCTGCTGACTGCGATTGATGTATGACTTGTTAATATTACGGAACGAGTTATCTACGTAGGAATTTCGTGTTTTTCGCGTGAATCAATGACAGTAAGAAGAAGAAAAGAACAAGTTACATATAGATGGCTTGTTTAATCAGTTTGATTATATTTTGCTGACTGCGATTGATTTATGACTTTTTAATATCACAGACCGAGTTATCTGCCCCTGAATTTCGTGTTTTTCGCTCGAATAAATGACAGTAAGAAAGAAAAAAACAAGTTACATATATATAGTTGGTCAAATCAGTTTTATCATAGTCTGCTGACTGCGATTGATTTATGACTTGTTAATATCACAGACCGAGTGATCAGCCCCGGAATTTCGTGTTTTTCGCTCGAATTAATGACAGTAAGAAGAAGAAAACAAGTTACATAGAGATGGTTTGTTAAATCAGTTTGATCATATTCTGCTGACTGCGATTGATTTATGACTTGTTAATATCACAGACCCAGTTATCTGCCCAGGAATTTCATGTTTTTCGCTCGAATCACAGACTGAGTTATCTGTCCCTGAATTTCGTATTTTCGCTCGAATCAATGACAGTAAGAAAGAAAAAAACAAGTTACATAGAGATGGCTGGGTAAATCAGTTTGATCATATTCTGCTGACTGCGATTGATTTATGACTTGTTAATATCACAGACCCAGTTATCTGCCCAGGAATTTCATGTTTTTCGCTCGAATCACAGACTGAGTTATCTGTCCCTGAATTTCGTATTTTCGCTCGAATTAATGACAGTAAGAAAAAAAAAACAAATTACATATAGATATCTGGTTAAATCAGTGTGATCATATTCTGCTGACAGCGATTGATTTATGACTTCTTAATATCACAAACCAAGTTATCTGCTTCGGAATTTCGTGTTTTTTGCTCTAATAAATGACAGTAAGAAGGAGAAAAAAACAAGTTAAATGTTACATAGAGATGGCTGGTTAAATCAGTGTGATCATATTCTGCTGAATGCGATTGATTCATGACTTGTTAATATCACAGACCCAGTTATCTGCCCAGGAATTTCATGTTTTTCGCTCGAATCAATGACAGTAAGAAGAAAAAAAACAAGTTACACATAGATGGCTAGTGAAATCAGTTTGATCATATTCTGCTGACTGCGATTGATTTATGACTTTTTAATATCACAGACCGAGTTATCTGCCCCTGAATTTCGTGTTTTTCGCTCGAATTGATGACAGTAAGAAGAACAAAACAAGTTACATATAGATAGTTGGTCAAATCAGTTTTATCATAGTCTGCTGACTGCGATTGATTTATGACTTGTTAATATCACAGACCGAGTGATCTGCCCCGGAATTTCGTGTTTTTCGCTCGAATAAATGACAGTAAGAAGAAGAAAACAAGTTACATATAGATGGCTGGTTAAATCAGTGTGATCATATTCTGCTGACTGCGATTGATTTATGACTTGTTAATATCACAGACCGAATTATATTCCCAGGAATTTCGTGTTTTTCGCTCGAATCAATGACAGTAAGAAGAAGAAAACAAGTTACATATAGATGGCTGGTGAAATCAATTTGATCATAGTCTGCTGACTGCGATTGATTTATAACTTGTTAATATCACAGACGGAGTTGTCTGTCCCGAAGATCGTGTTTTTCGCTCTAATAAATGACAGTAAGAAAAAGAAAAAAACAAGTTATATGTTAAATATAGATGGCTGGTTTTGACAGTTTGATCATATTCTGCTGACTGCGATTGATTTATGACTTGTTAATATCACAGACCGAATTATATTCCCAGGAATTTCATGTTTTTTGCTCGAATTAATGACAGTAAGAAGAAAAAAACAAATTACATATAGATATCTTGTTAAATCAGTGTGATCATATGCTGCTGACAGCGATTGATTTATGACTTGTTAATATCACAAACCAAGTTATCTGCTTCGGAATTTCGTGTTTTTCGCTCGAATCAATGACCGTAAGAAGATGAATAAAAACACGTTACATATAGATGGCTGGTTTAATAAGTTTGATCATATTCTGCTGAATGCGATTGATTCATGACTTGTTAATATCACAGACCCAGTTATCTGCCCAGGAATTTCATGTTTTTCGCTCGAATCAATGACAGTAAGAAGAAAAAAAACAAGTTACACATAGATGGCTAGTGAAATCAGTTTGATCATATTCTGCTGACTGCGATTGATTTATGACTTTTTAATATCACAGACCGAGTTATCTGCCCCTGAATTTCGTGTTTTTCGCTCGAATTGATGACAGTAAAGAAAAACAAGTTACATATAGATAGTTGGTCAAATCAGTTTGATCATATTCTGTTGACTGCGATTGATTTATGACTTGTTAATATCACAGACCGAATTATATTCCCAGGAATTTCATGTTTTTCGCTCGAATTAATGACAGTAAGAAGAAAAAAACAAATTACATATAGATATCTGGTTAAATCAGTGTGATTATATTCTGCTGACAGCGATTGATTTATGACTTGTTAATATCACAAACCAAGTTATCTTCTTCGGAATTTCGTGTTTTTCGCTCTAATAAATGACAGTAAGAAAAAGAAAAAAACAAGTTATATGTTAAATATAGATGGCTGGTTTAATCAGTTTGATCATATTCTGCTGACTGCGATTGATTTATGACTTGTTAATATCACAGACCGAATTATATTCTCAGGAATTTCATGTTTTTTGCTCGAATTAATGACAGTAAGAAGAAAACAACAAATTACATATAGATATCTGGTTAAATCAGTGTGATCATATTCTGCTGACAGCGATTGATTTATGACTTGTTAATATCACAAACCAAGTTATCTGCTTCGGAATTTCGTGTTTTTCGCTCGAATCAATGACAGTAAGAATAAAAAAACAAGTGACATATAGAATGCTGGTTAAATCAGTGTGATCATATTCTGCTGACTGCGATTGATTTATGACTTGTTAATATTACGGACCGAGTTATCTACCCAGGAATTTCGTGTTTTTCGCGTGAATCAATGGCAGTAAGAAGAAGAAAATAACAAGTTACATATAGACGGCTGATTTAATCAGTTTGATTATATTTTGCTGACTGCGATTGATTTATGACTTTTTAATATCACAGACCGAGTTATCTGCCCCGGAATTTCGTGTTTTTCGCTCGAATTGATGACAGTAAGAAGAAGAAAACAAGTTACGTATAGATAGTTGGTGAAATCAGTTTGATCATAGTCTGCTGACTGCGATTGATTTATGACTTGTTAATATCACAGACCTAGTGAACTGCCCCGGAATTTCGTTTTTTTCGCTCGAATCAATGACAGTAAGAAGAAGAAAACAAGTTACATATAGATGGCTGGTTAAATCAGTTTGATCATAGTCTGCTGACTGCGATTGATTTATAACTTTTTAATATCACAGACGGAGTTATCTGTCCCGGAAGATCGTGTTTTTTGCTTTAATGAATTACAGTAAGAAGAAGAAAAAAACAAGTTACAAATAGATGTCTGGTTAAATCAGTGTGATCATATTCTGCTGACTGCGATTGATTTATGACTTGTTAATATCACAGACCGAGTTATCTACCCTGGAATTTCGTGTTTTTCGCTCCAATAAATGACAGTAAGAAAAAAAAAACAAGTTACAAATAGTTGGCTGGTTAAATCAGTTTGATCATATTCTGCTGACTGCGATTGATTTATGACTTGTTAATATCACAGACCGAATTATATTCCCCGGAATTTCATGTTTTTCGCTCGAATTAATGACAGTAAGAAGAAAAAAACAAATTACATATAGATATCTGGTTAAATCAGTGTGATCATATTATGCTGACAGCGATTGATTTATGACTTGTTAATATCACAAACCAAGTTATCTGCTTCGGAATTTCGTGTTTTTTGCTCTAATAAATGACAGTAAGAAGGAGAAAAAACAAGTTAAATGTTAAATATAGATGGCTGGTTAAATCAGTTTGATCATATTCTGCTGACTGCGATTGATTTATGACTTGTTAATATCACAGACCGAGTTATATGCCCCGGAATTTTGTTTTTTTTCGCTCGAATGAATTACAGTAAGAAAAAAAAACAAGTTACATATAGATGGCTGGTCAAATCAGTTTGATAATAGTGTGCTGACTGCGATTGATTTATGACTTGTTAATATCACAGACCGAGTTATCTGCCCTGGAATTTCGTGTTTTTCGCTCGAATAAATGACAGTAATTAGAAAAAAATAAGTTACATATAAATGGCTGGTTAAATCAGTTTGATCATATTCTGCTGTCTTTAATTGATTTATTACTTGTTAATATCACAGACCGAGTGATCTGCCCCGGAATTTTTTTTTTTTTTGCTCGAATGAATTACAGTAAGAAAAAAAAAACAAGTTACATATAGATGGCTGGTCAAATCAGTTTGTGGAAATTTCTAGATGTTTTTCTAAGTAAGTCAACGGTTACTTCCCTTTGTTGGAGGGTCAGGTTGGCCTACGTGCAGGTTGAAGGTCATATGGATATTGCGTGGGTGTTATGCCGGGGAGGCCATTTTGTGTCACGTGATTTCTATTTTTAGCAGTGATGCGTTTGTTGTGTCTGGAGATATCGGCGCGAAATTTAGTTAGAACAGGGTTGGACGCCGAGGCCGACACATGTTAAACCTGTTTCCCCGTCCCTAGTTTGGACGTTAAATTTTGTGAAGAATTTCTACTTGAAGAAATTTAAGAGATATGATATCTCTTGGCAGAATTGCCTGTTGTTTATGAAATATTTTCCCCTCGGTCAAGAATATTATCCTTGGGAAGTTGTTTCAAGCCAGACACTTGAAATGAGGAGATGGAGAATTTGAACGAGACAAGATGTACTCCATGCACGAAATTGCCTATGTTGAAGAGCTTAGCTCCCGAGAATTGAAATACTTTGCTGTCGAGAAGATTCTAATCAGAGATTAAGAATCATAGAGATTGATCGTCTTTGCAACACAGATCGATTTGAGAGATATAACTGTGCCAGTTGAATCCTTACATTCGCGCGTGATTGCCATTCAAGACAAACGAGAAAAAGCAAGTATTATGTTTATTTGAAAGTTGTATTGTTCTTGTGACGTATATATTATGTTGGATTTGCTAAAAGAAAATTATTGAAGAAAAGGATGAAAAAAAGAACTTTCTGACAGACGTTTGATAAAATAAAAAAAGAGTTATTTTTATCGTGGAAATTCCAGCTTTGGAAAAAAAGCAGTCCAGGCTACCTTTTTTTGTAAATAAAACTTTATTTTAACTTTTACGAACATCTTGTATTCCCTTTTTCCTCTCTTGTATTATTCCATTGCTTATCTCTTGTTATAATTTTTTTATGATAATTGTCCTAGATAACATAACCTTCGTTTAGAGCGGTTTTTCGTTAACGCCCACGAAAATTCCGACATTCTGCTTTTTTCATCCTAGATTCGTTTGGGCGATGTGCTGGGATAATGTCTATTTCTTTCTATTAAAAGCAATTCTGCTTTTTTGTTATTAACGGCAATTCTGCTTTTTTGTTCCATTTTTCGTCTGAGTGGACGAACTTCAAAACGATATACTGGAATAATCTAATTTCTTTCTATTAAAAGCATTCTACTTCTTGTTTCATATTTCGCGTGTTGGAAAAAATACTCGAAAGTGTGCTACTAGTTTGGATTTGGATTAGGTTTCTTCTATTGCTATTTTTTGTTACTGAGTCAATGAAGGAACTTACTTCAAGTGATAATCTCCTTTCTGCCTTTGGCGCCTAGTTGCGTGTATCAGACGTGGTGCACGGGATTCGGCGGCCTATCATTACAATTAAAACATAGTCAAATACGAGATGTTCAGGTTTTAATACTGTTTTAAGCTGACTGCTTTTTTTCTTTTTCTTTTATGTATTTTATGTGAAAATTGCATGTTTTCGAAAGTCTGATCGCCATTTTTGTTCGCCACGTGGAGTCATTTTTGTAAATTTCCCGCGTATTCTAAGTCGCCATTTTTGTGAACTGTTGAATGTTGGATATTGAATGATTTTTGTGTAATTATTTTTCCCTTGAGAATTTTGCTTTGACTGACAAGTGGAATTGTTAGAATTACATTTGAACGAATTTGGTTAACTATGGTACAGCCTTTTTCTATTTTTTTTAGTAGGAATCTTACTTAGATAATTTTACGTTGTCATTTTCCCGCCATTAAGTAGACGTTTGGCGCCTATTTTAGGTTAGCCCACACCTGAGCGCCATATTGTATTTTGTTCATAATGGCGTCTACCCCCACTGTTAATCTCCTTGTAGAAAGGCGAGATATTGTAAAAATTAAAATTGATACTATTATTGATGTTCTTGGGGGTGGCGAGGGGGAGAACCGGGAATTTGTTTCTTCCCAGAAGGTTAGGGTTAAGGAACTCTTTGCGTCCATTGATTCACTCAATGAGCAGATCACAAGTGGCTATATTGAGAGTGAGTCTCGCGAAGAGATGTCTGAGAACTGTCGGAGCGAAACGTTATATCGTATCCATGTGGATCGACGTATCAGCGAATTGGAGAGCATGTGGAGGGATGAGGGCTCCCCACACAATAGGGAAGGGGAGAAGTATAAAGCGTCACTTTGTAGTGTGACACCCAAACTTATCTGTCCTATTTTCGACCCCATGAGTTTGGAACGCGACAAATTAGCATATCTCAACTTCTTTAAGGAGTTCGAAAATTGCGTGTCAAATATACCTAGTGAGTCCACGAGGTTGATCATTCTGAAAAATCACCTCAGGGGCTATGCCCACCAAATAGTGGGACATCTTTCCATTTCGGACGCCAACTTTGAGGCAGCGATAGAGATCCGAGATAGAGAATTTTTAGATAAAAAGTTTATTGTAAACACTATTTTTAAGGATCTCCATAGTGCTAAACCTCTTGGGGATTCAGATACTGACTCGGTGAAGAGCTTTCTAACTAAGGTGAAAGCTCAAATATACGAGCTGAAAAACTCCTTTGGTATGGATTTTCTGGAGGAGGAGGCCCCCGGCAATCTGTTGCTAAGTAGCATTATTTTTGAAAAACTTCCTCTTTCTGTGAGACGGGAACTGATTCATACCGTCAATTGTAATTACCCATCTCTGGGAGATATCTTAGATAATTATTCTGAGGTGTTGCGCACGTTGGACATCGTCAAACCCAGGATGGTTAAAACGGTAAAGCCCGTCGCCAAACCGCGTTCGTCGGGTTCCTTTGGATTCAGGCCCGCTAGTGCTGTTAAGAAGCCCTCCACTTTGGAGAACTTTTTTGTAAAAACTAAACCCAGTCGACATAAGTGCTTCCTTTGCAGTAGTGACTGCCATATTGAGTACTATTGCAGGAAGTATCCCTCTCTAAGGGATCGGTTACAACAATACCAATTGGTTAAGTTGTGCACCCGTTGTACTAGCCCGTTCCATAACGCCGAGGCATGCCCCGGTAAAAGTGGTCGTCTCCGCCCCTGTTGGAAATGTAAAAGTTGCGAACATGCAGGTGCGTTATGCCCTGACTTTGACAAGTCTCGGCTGGATACTAACCCCTGTCTCCAGGTGGGAGAAGTGAATCTTCTCTTGCCTATAATTAAAATTGACGTGGTCAATAATGGAGTTGTAAAATCTTTCAATTGTCTGTTGGATTCAGGAAGCCAGCGCTCCTATTTGTCTGATGTGGTTCTGGACCTTTTGAATTGCCGTTCTATGCCTGTAAAGAGAAAGGACTTCTTTATTAAAACTTTTCTCGGAACGGCCAGAAGGAGCCTAAATGAACTCGAGTTGCGGGTCAAAGTGCCGAACTCTGAGTGTGTTATACCCTTTTTGGTGGACGAAGGCTTGGACCTTCAGTTTCACGTCAGGGGTCTGTCTACTGCTATTGAGAGTATTATTGCGGGTGGGGGGAAATTGGCTGCTGACTTTTCAAATGTTGAAAATGATTGTATTACTGTACATGGTTTGGTAGGTGTTGACCTACTGATGTATTTGGGACCCATGAAGTTGTCTCCCTTCATGAATGGGTCTGTTTTTGAGTTTCCTCAAGGAATTGTGCCTTTTGGAGATATGTCCAATTTTGTGAGTCCTGTTATGAAGAAAACGGATACCTCCGTTGTTGGCGCGAATTACAGCCAAGTTGTGTCCGAACACTCACGGTGTCTTATGACACATGTTTATTTTGTGCTTGAGCCGAAGTCTCAATACTTCGACCCTTTCGATAGTTTTGTTGATTCTTCTGTGGAAGGAGCCGTGGACAAGCTCTTTAGTTTGGAAACACTAGGAGTTACTGAGAACTCTGTAAGTGATTATGACAAGAATAAAATTGATGCCTTTCGCAATTCGATCTCGTACCGAGACGGTTGCTACTATGTTAGTTTGCCATGCGACGAAGGAAAGTTGCCTTCGGTTCCTTCCAACCATCAAGTGTCGTTGAACGTACTTGATAAGGTTGTCGCTCGTTTGACGAGGCAGGGTCTATATGAGGACTACTGCCAGGTTTTCTTAGAGCAGGAAAGGGAGGACATTATTGAGAGAGTGGAAGTGAATCCAGAGGATTTCACTCATTATACTTGGATTCCTCACCGTCCTGTTATTAGGGCTAATGGTCAGAGTACCACAAAGATAAGGCCGGTGTTCAACTGTTCATTGCGGATAGGTGGACATCCCTCTCTAAATGATTGTGTATATCCGGGAATTAACCTTTTCACGCATATGCTAGAGTTATTGTTGAAGTTTCGTATGGACCGTTATGTCCTGTTGGCTGACGTCCGTAAGGCCTTTCTCATGATTCGGTTGGAAACCGAAAGAGATAGGAATCGGTTTTGCTTTTTTGTGAAATTGAATGATAAACTGGTATGTTATCGTTACAAAACATTGATTTTTGGGTTTGTGGCCAGCCCATTTATTCTCAACTTCGTCATTGGACATCATGTTGAAAAATACCCTCATAGTTTATGTAGGGATATGCTTATGGAAAATTTTTATGTGGATAATCTTATAAAAACTCACAATTCACAGAAAACTTTGTTAGACCTATACCTGAATGCAATGAGTATCATGCAGGATGGTAATTTTTCTTTAAGGTCCTGTAATTCCAATAATGATGTTTTGACCACTCGAATAAAAGCTGACAAAAGTTTTGTCACCCATGATTCTCCTCTGGAGAGGGTGTTGGGTTATGAGTATGATCCTGTGCAGGATAATTTGCATGTGGCGGCCGGTTCCTTAGATGTGCCGGCTGATACAAAAAGGGGCATCCTATCGCAGAACTCTTCCACATTCGACCCTTTGGGGCTTGTTTTGCTTGTGACTATCAAGGGAAGGGTAATACTCAGTGAGATATGGAAAACTCAGGTGTCATGGGATCAGAAGATACCGGAGAGTTTGCAGCTCACTTGGAACAAGTTGTTTCCTGAGTTGATGACTCTGCATAGTGTGAGGATCCCCAGATGTGCTGTTGATTCCTCTGCGCCTGCCACGTTAATAATCTTTTGTGATGCTTCACAACAAGCCTTTGGCTTTGCGGCTTACATTTTCCAGTTTGGGGCTGCTAAATTTATATTTTCCAAGGCTAAAGTGGCTCCTTTGACAAGGAGAACTTTGCCGTCACTTGAGTTGTTGTCCGTCTTTTTGGCGATGAAATGTATCCCTAATCTTTTGAAGGTGTTTCAAAAGGATGTGGTCAAGAAAATAGTGGTTGCGGTGGACGCACAGGTCGTGTTGTCCTGGATTCTGTCCGAGACAGTTGTGACAAAGAGTGTATTTGTCCGAAATAGGTTAAAAGATATTCGAGTGGGAGTGGATAAATTGTGTGAACAAGGTTTGGAAGTGATGTTCAAGTATGTGAACACTTCTGACAACCCTGATCACCAGGGGTATTTCCTTGGCGAAATTCAAATCTCTATTGCCCTTTTGGTTGTCGGGGCCGCAGTGGCTGGTCGGTGAGAATTTTACCTGGCCAATGTATGATTTGAACTGTTTGAGTTCTGACAGTCAGAGGTTAGTGCTGACTAATGCCATCTCTGTGTCTCCTGTGATTCAGGAATTGTAGCCGGTAGTGGATTTTAAGAGATTTTCTTCCTTGGGAAGACTCATGAGAGTTTTGTCCTACGTGTTTAAGTTTGTATTGAAGTTGCGGAAATCCATGAAAGAACCAGGCCAAGTGGCCAAAATTTATTTGATTAGGTTGGAGCAGTCTTTGCTTCTTCCCAGGGAAAAGTCCTTTTTGTTGAACCCCTCCAACTGTGAGATTCCTCCGTTGGTGGCGAAGTTGGATCTTTACCTGGATGATAAAAGTTTGATAAGGTCTGGGGGAAGGATTGGTAAATCCAGCCTTTACCCTCCGGAAATTTTACATCCGATTTTGTTACCTCGAGGCAGTCATATAACTGATTTGATTGTTATGGACTGTCATCTCAAATGTAAACATTTGGGTATTGCAGCTACCCTCAGCAAACTCCGTTTGTCAGGTTTCTGGATACATAAATCCAGGCAGGCAGTGAAGTCGGTTATCTCTGCCTGTGCTCTGTGTAAAAGATACAATGCCGTATGTTTCAAATACCCCAAGGTAACCAATTTACCAAAACACAGAGTTAATTTTGTGAAGCCCTTCAACCATACCGGGATAGACTTTACTGGTCACTTGTGGGTTGAAGATGAAAGGGGACCGCAAAAAATGTATATATTGCTTTTTACGTGCTTCAATGTGAGGGCGGTTCATTTGGAGTTAGTGAGTGACATGTCTACTCACTCAGTGATATTATCATTGGTGAGATTTTTTAACATTTATGGGGTGCCTTCCCATATATACTCAGACAATGCTAAATCATTCGTTGCTGGATGCGGTTTGATTAAGCAAGTGCTGGTGTCTGACGAGTTCGAAGAGAAGTTTCGTACCTTTGACATCAAGCACCAGACGATACCTTTATATTCTGCTTGGTTCGGCAGTGTTTGGGAGCGTCTTGTTAAGACGGTGAAGGTTTGTCTGTACAAGTTAGTGAGACGACAGAAGTTGGGTTATTTTGAACTTCTTTCTGTGTTGTCTGATGTACAGAATGCTATTAACTCCCGTCCTCTGACTTATAGATGTTCTGGAGATGATGGTTTGGATATTATATCTCCAAACGCGTTTATTCGCCCGTATTGTAATAGTACTGTTTTTATAAATTCTGAAGAATGTTTTCTTGAGAATTCTCCTCCTTCTAGGAGTGACCTTTTGGAGAAGTTGAAACAAAGGGATCTTCTCTTACAGAGATTTAAGGTTTTATGGTATGAAGAATACCTGCTCGGCTTGAGAGAACTGAGTGGTGATCTGTACAAATCTGATTTTGGTGATGTCATCGCGATAGGCGATGTGGTTCTTGTTAAGAACCCAGCCAAAGCTCGCCCTTATTGGTCCTTGGGTAGAGTGATAGGTTTGACTCAGAGGTTCCCGAAGAGCCTTGTGGTTCCGATGATCCTGATGTGGTCCAGCCGGATGTTGCTGGTGGAGATCATGCCTCGACTTCCAATTCTAGACCCATTCGAACTCGCAAGAAAGTGAGTGAACGGGATGATGTTTATTTGTGGTATTGATGTGTACATGAGACATGTATATAACATTGTACATTTTTTTTTCTTTGTCGGGAGAGTGTGGAAATTTCTAGATGATTTTCTAAGTAAGTCAACGGTTACTTCCCTTTGTTGGAGGGTCAGGTTGGCCTACGTGCAGGTTGAAGGTCATGTGGATATTGCGTGGGTGTTATGCCGGGGAGGCTATTTTGTGTCACGTGATTTCTATTTTTAGCAGTGATGCGTTTGTTGTGTTTGGAAATATCGGCGCAAAATTTAGTTAGAACAGGGTTGGACACCGAAGCCGACACATGTTAAACCTGTTTCTCCGTCCCTAGTTTGGACGTTAAATTTTGTAAAGAATTTCTACTTGAAGAAATTTAAGAGATATGATATCTCTTGGCAGAATTGCCTGTTGTTTATGAAATATTTTCCCCTCGGTCAAGAATATTATCCTTGGGAAGTTGTTTCAAGCCAGACACTTGAAATGAAGAGATGGAGAATTTGAACGAGACAAGATGTACTCCATGCACGAAATTGCCTATGTTGAAGAGCTTAGCTCCCGAGAATTGAAATACTTTGCTGTCGAGAAGATTCTAATCAGAGATTAAGAATCATAGAGATTGATCGTCTTTGCAACACAGATCGATTTGAGAGATATAACTGTGCCAGTTGAATCCTTACATTCGCGCGTGATTGCCATTCAAGACAAACGAGAAAAAGCAAGTATTATGTTTCATTGAAAGTTGTATTGTTCTTGTGACGTATATAGTACGTTGGATTTGCTAAAAGAAAATTATTGAAGAAAAGGAAGAAAAAAAAGAACTTTCTGACAGACGTTTGATAAAATAAAAAAAGAGTTATTTTTATCGTGGAAATTATGTTCGGCCTTCAGCACGGTTTGTTAATTTTATTTCTTTCGATTGTACTTTGGTGAAAAGAAAAAAAAGAGACTTTGATTGATTTGTAAGAATACGGACTTTATAGTAAGTTCATGTTTTAAAAGGATTTATTCCTTAACTTGATTGTGTCGATTCTTGTTGTATCTAACTTTATTGTTCAGAAGTACTGATGTTGTATTTTTTTTGATTTTTATTTTTTTGTATGTTATCCAGGAATAATTTATTTATTCCAGCTTTGGAAAAAAAGCAGTCCAGGCTACCTTTTTTTGTAAATAAAACTTTATTTTAACTTTTCTGAACATCTTGTATTCCCTTTTTCCTATCTTGTATTATTCCATTGCTTATCTCTTGTTATAATTTTTTTATGATAATTGTCCTAGATAACATAACCTTCGTTTAGAGCGGTTTTTCGTTAACGCCCACGAAAATTCCGACATTCTGCTTTTTTTATCCTAGATTCGTTTGGGTGAACGTATTCAGGCGATGTGCTGGGATAATGTCTATTTCTTTCTATTAAAAGCAATTCTGCCTTTTTGTTATTAACGGCAATTCTGCTTTTTTGTTCCATTTTTCGTCTGGGTGGACGAACTTCAAAACGATATACTGGAATAATCTAATTTCTTTCTATTAAAAGCATTCTACTTCTTGTTTCATATTTCGCGTGTTGGACAAAATACTCGAAAGTGTGCTACTAGTTTAGATTTGAATTAATTTTCTTCTATTGCTGTTTTTTGATACCGAGTCAATGAAGGAACTTACTTCAAGTGATAATCTCCTTTCTGCCTTTGGCGCCTAGTTGCGTGTATCAGACGTGGTGCACGGGATTCGGCGGCCTATCATTACAATTAAACATAGTTAAATGCGAGATGTTCAGGTTTTAATACTGTTTTAAGCTGACTGCTTTTTTTCTTTTTCTTTTATGTATTTTATGTGAAAATTGCATGTTTTCGAAAGTCTGATCGCCATTTTTGTTCGCCACGTGGAGTCATTTTTGTAAATTTCCCGCGTATTCTAAGTCGCCATTTTTGTGAACTGTTGAATGTTGGATATTGAATGATTTTTGTGTAATTATTTTTCCCTTGAGAATTTTGCTTTGACTGACAAGTGGAATTGTTAGAATTACATTTGAACCAATTTGGTTAACTATGGAACAGCCTTTTTCCATTTTTTTGTAGGAATCTTACTTAGATAATTTTACGTTGTCATTTTCCCGCCATTAAGTAGACGTTTGGCGCCTATTTTAGGTTAGCCCACACCTGAGCGCCATATTGTATTTTGTTCATAATGGCGTCTACCCCCACTGTTAATCTCCTTGTAGAAAGGCGAGATATTGTAAAAATTAAAATTGATACTATTATTGATGTTCTTGGGGGTGGCGAGGGGAAGAACCGGGAATTTGTTTCTTCCCAGAAGGTTAGGGTTAAGGAACTCTTTGCGTCCATTGATTCACTCAATGAGCAGATCACAAGTGGCTATATTGAGAGTGAGTCTCGCGAAGAGATGTCTGAGAACTGTCGGAGCGAAACGTTATATCGTATCCATGTGGATCGACGTATCAGCGAATTGGAGAGCATGTGGAGGGATGAGGGCTCCCCACACAATAGGGAAGGGGAGAAGTCTAAAGCGTCACTTTGTAGTGTGACACCCAAACTCATCTGTCCTATTTTCGACCCCATGAGTTTGGAACGCGACAAATTAGCATATCTCAACTTCTTTAAGGAGTTCGAAAATTGCGTGTCAAATATACCTAGTGAGTTCACGAGGTTGATCATTCTGAAAAATCACCTCAGGGGCTATGCCCACCGAATAGTGGGACATCTTTCCATTTCGGATGCCAACTTTGAGGCAGCGATAGAGATCCTAGATAGAGAATTTTTAGATAAAAAGTTTATTGTAACCACTATTTTTAAGGATCTCCATAGTGCTAAACCTCTTGGGGATTCAGATACTGACTCGGTGAAGAGCTTTCTAACTAAGGTGAAAGCTCAAATATACGAGCTGAAAAACTCCTTTGGTATGGATTTTCTGGAGGAGGAGGGCCCCGGCAATCTGTTGCTAAGTAGCATTATTTTTGAAAAACTTCCTCTTTCTGTGAGACGGGAACTGATTCATACTGTCAATTGTAATTACCCATCTCTGGGAGATATCTTTGATAATTATTCTGAGGTGTTGCGCACGTTGGACATCGTCAAACCCAGGATGGTTAAAACGGTAAAGCCCGTCGCCAAACCGCGTTCGTCGGGTTCCTTTGGATTCAGGCCCGCTAGTGCTGTTAAGAAGCCCTCCACTTTGGAGAACTTTTTTGTAAAAACTAAACCCAGTCGACATAAGTGCTTCCTTTGCAGTAGTGACTGCCATATTGAGTACTATTGCAGGAAGTATCCCTCTCTAAGGGATCGGTTACAACGATACCAATTGGTTAAGTTGTGCACCCGTTGTACTAGCCCGTTCCATAACGCCGAGGCATGCCCCGGTAAAAGTGGTCGTCTCCGCCCCTGTTGGAAATGTAAAAGTTGCGAACATGCAGGTGCGTTATGCCCTGACTTTGACAAGTCTCGGCTGGATACTAACCCCTGTCTCCAGGTGGGAGAAGTGAATCTTCTCTTGCCTATAATTAAAATTGACGTGGTCAATAATGGAGTTGTAAAATCTTTCAATTGTCTGTTGGATTCAGGAAGCCAGCGCTCCTATTTGTCTGATGTGGTTCTGGACCTTTTGAATTGCCGTTCTATGCCTGTAAAGAGAAAGGACTTCTTTATTAAAACTTTTCTCGGAACGGCCAGAAGGAGCCTAAATGAACTCGAGTTGCGGGTCAAAGTGCCGAACTCTGAGTGTGTTATACCCTTTTTGGTGGACGAAGGCTTGGACCTTCAGTTTCACGTCAGGGGTCTGTCTACTGCTATTGAGAGTATTATTGCGGGTGGGGGGAAATTGGCTGCCGACTTTTCAAATGTTGAAAATGATTGTATTACTGTACATGGTTTGGTAGGTGTTGACCTACTGATGTATTTGGGACCCATGAAGTTGTCTCCCTTCATGAATGGGTCTGTTTTTGAGTTTCCTCAAGGAATTGTGCCTTTTGGAGATATGTCCAATTTTGTGAGTCCTGTTATGAAGAAAACGGATACCTCCGTTGTTGGCGCGAATTACAGCCAAGTTGTGTCCGAACACTCACGGTGTCTTATGACACATGTTTATTTTGTGCTTGAGCCGAAGTCTCAATACTTCGACCCTTTCGATAGTTTTGTTGATTCTTCTGTGGAAGGAGCCGTGGACAAGCTCTTTAGTTTGGAAACACTAGGAGTTACTGAGAACTCTGTAAGTGATTATGACAAGAATAAAATTGATGCCTTTCGCAATTCGATCTCGTACCGAGACGGTTGCTACTATGTTAGTTTGCCATGGGACGAGGGAAAGTTGCCTTCGGTTCCTTCCAACCATCAAGTGTCGTTGAACGTACTTGATAAGGTTGTCGCTCGTTTGACGAGGCAGGGTCTATATGAGGACTACTGCCAGGTTTTCTTAGAGCAGGAAAGGGAGGACATTATTGAGAGAGTGGAAGTGAATCCAGAGGATTTCACTCATTATACTTGTATTCCTCACCGTCCTGTTATTAGGGCTAATGGTCAGAGTACCACAAAGATAAGGCCGGTGTTCAACTGTACGTTGCGGACAGGTGGACATCCCTCTCTAAATGATTGTGTATATCCGGGAATTAACCTTTTCACGCATATGCTAGAGTTATTGTTGAAGTTTCGTATGGACCGTTATGTCCTGTTGGCTGACGTCCGTAAGGCCTTTCTCATGATTCGGTTGGAAACCGAAAGAGATAGGAATCGGTTTTGCTTTTTTGTGAAATTGAATGATAAACTGGTATGTTATCGTTACAAAACATTGATTTTTGGGTTTGTGGCCAGCCCATTTATTCTCAACTTCGTCATTGGACATCATGTTGAAAAATACCCTCATAGTTTATGTAGGGATATGCTTATGGAAGATTTTTATGTGGATAATCTTATAAAAACTCACAATTCACAGAAAACTTTGTTAGACCTATACCTGAATGCAATGAGTATCATGCAGGATGGTAATTTTTCTTTAAGGTCCTGTAATTCCAATAATGATGTTTTGACCACTCGAATGAAAGCTGACAAAAGTTTTGTCACCCATGATTCTCCTCTGGAGAGGGTGTTGGGTTATGAGTATGATCCTATGCAGGATAATTTGCATGTGGCGGCCGGTTTCTTAGATGTGCCGGCTGATACAAAAAGGGGCATCCTATCGCAGAACTCTTCCATATTCGACCCTTTGGGGCTTGTTTTGCCTGTGACTATCAAGGGAAGGGTAATACTCAGTGAGATATGGAAAACTCAGGTGTCATGGGATCAGAAGATACCGGAGAGTTTGCAGCTCACTTGGAACAAGTTGTTTCCTGACTTGATGACTCTGCATAGTGTGAGGATCCCCAGATGTGCTGTTGATTCCTCTGCGCCTGCCACGTTAATAATCTTTTGCGATGCTTCACAACAAGCCTTTGGCTTTGCGGCTTACATTTTCCAGTATGGGGCTGCTAAATTAATATTTTCCAAGGCTAAAGTGGCTCCTTTGACAAGGAGAACTTTGCCGTCACTTGAGTTGTTGTCCGTCTTTTTGGCGATGAAATGTACCCCTAATCTTTTGAAGGTGTTTCAAAAGGATGTGGTCAAGAAAATAGTGGTTGCGGTGGACGCACAGGTCGTGTTGTCCTGGATTCTGTCCGAGACAGTTGTGACAAAGAGTGTATTTGTCCGAAATAGGTTAAAAGATATTCGAGTGGGAGTGGATAAATTGTGTGAACAAGGTTTGGAAGTGATGTTCAAGTATGTGAACACTTCTGACAACCCTGCCGACCTGATCACCAGGGGTATTTCCTTGGCGAAATTCAAATCTCTATTGCCCTTTTGGTTGTCGGGGCCGCAGTGGCTGGTCGGTGAGAATTTTACCTGGCCAATGTATGATTTGAACTGTTTGAGTTCTGACAGTCAGAGGTTAGTGCTGACTAATGCCATCTCTGTGTCTCCTGTGATTCAGGAATTGTGGCCGGTAGTGGATTTTAAGAGATTTTCTTCCTTGGGAAGACTCATGAGAGTTTTGTCCTACGTGTTTAAGTTTGTATTGAAGTTGCGGAAATCCATGAAAGAACCAGGCCAAGTGGCCAAAATTTATTTGATTAGGTTGGAGCAGTCTTTGCTTCTTCCCAGGGAAAAGTCCTTTTTGTTGAACCCCTCCAACCGTGAGATTCCTCCGTTGGTGGCAAAGTTGATCTTTACCTGGATGATAAAAGTTTGATAAGGTCTGGGGGAAGGATTGGTGAATCCAGCCTTTACCCTCCGGAAATTTTACATCCGATTTTGTTACCTCGAGGCAGTCATATAACTGATTTGATTGTTATGGACTGTCATCTCAAATGTAAGCATTTGGGTATTGCAGCTACCCTCAGCAAACTCCGTTTGTCAGGTTTCTGGATACATAAATCCAGGCAGGCAGTGAAGTCGGTTATCTCTGCCTGTGCTCTGTGTAAAAGATACAATGCCGTATCTTTCAAATACCCCAAGGTAACCAATTTACCTAAGCACAGAGTTAATTTTGTGAAGCCCTTTAACCATACCGGGATAGACTTTACTGGTCACTTGTGGGTTGAAGATGAAAGGGGACCGCAAAAAATGTATATATTGCTTTTTACGTGCTTCAATGTGAGGGCGGTTCATTTGGAGTTAGTGAGTGACATGTCTACTCACTCAGTGATATTATCATTGGTGAGATTTTTTAACATTTATGGGGTGCCTTCCCATATATACTCAGACAATGCTAAATCATTCGTTGCTGGATGCGGTTTGATTAAGCAAGTGCTGGTGTCTGACGATTTCGAAGAGAAGTTTCGTACCTTTGACATCAAGCACCAGACGATACCTTTATATTCTGCTTGGTTCGGCAGTGTTTGGGAGCGTCTTGTTAAGACGGTGAAGGTTTGTCTGTACAAGTTAGTGAGACGACAGAAGTTGGGTTATTTTGAACTTCTTTCTGTGTTGTCTGATGTACAGAATGCTATTAACTCCCGTCCTCTGACTTATAGATGTTCTGGAGATGATGGTTTGGATATTATATCTCCAAATGCGTTTATTCGCCCGTATTGTAATAGTACTGTTTTTATAAATTCTGAAGAATGTTTTCTTGAGAATTCTCCTCCTTCTAGGAGTGACCTTTTGGAGAAGTTGAAACAAAGGGATCTTCTCTTACACCGATTTGGGGTTTTATGGTATGGGGAATGCCTGCTCGGCTTGAGAGAACTGAGTGGTGATCTGTACCAATCTGATTTTGGTGATGTCATCGCGATAGGCGATGTGGTTCTTGTTAAGAACCCAGCCAAAGCTCGCCCTTATTGGTCCTTGGGTAGAGTGATAGGTTTGACTCAGAGGTTCCCGAAGAGCCTTGTGGTTCCGATGATCCTGATGTGGTCCAGCCGGATGTTGCTGGTGGAGATCATGCCTCGACTTCCAATTCTAGACCCATTCGAACTCGCAAGAAGGTGAGTGAACGGGATGATGTTTATTTGTGGTATTGATGTGTACATGAGACATGTATATAACATTGTACATTTTTTTTTCTTTGTCGGGAGAGTGTGGAAATTTCTAGATGATTTTCTAAGTAAGTCAACGGTTACTTCCCTTTGTTGGAGGGTCAGGTTGGCCTACGTGCAGGTTGAAGGTCATGTGGATATTGCGTGGGTGTTATGCCGGGGAGGCTATTTTGTGTCACATGATTTCTATTTTTAGCAGTGATGCGTTTGTTGTGTCTGGAAATATTGGCGCAAAATTTAGTTAGAACAGGGTTGGACACCGAAGCCGACACATGTTAAACCTGTTTCTCCGTCCCTAGTTTGGACGTTAAATTTTGTAAAGAATTTCTACTTGAAGAAATTTAAGAGATATGATATCTCTTGGCAGAATTGCCTGTTGTTTATGAAATATTTTCCCCTCGGTCAAGAATATTATCCTTGGGAAGTTGTTTCAAGCCAGACACTTGAAATGAAGAGATGGAGAATTTGAACGAGACAAGATGTACTCCATGCACGAAATTGCCTATGTTGAAGAGCTTAGCTCCCGAGAATTGAAATACTTTGCTGTCGAGAAGATTCTAATCAGAGATTAAGAATCATAGAGATTGATCGTCTTTGCAACACAGATCGATTTGAGAGATATAACTGTGCCAGTTGAATCCTTACATTCGCGCGTGATTGCCATTCAAGACAAACGAGAAAAAGCAAGTATTATGTTTATTTGAAATTGGTATTGTTCTTGTGACGTATATATTACGTTGGATTTGCTAAAAGAAAATTATTGAAGAAAAGGAAGAAAAAAAAGAACTTTCTGACAGACGTTTGATAAAATAAAAAAAGAGTTATTTTTATCGTGGAAATTATGTTCGGCCTTCAGCACGGTTTGTTAATTTTATTTCTTTCGATTGTACTTTGGTGAAAAGAAAAAAAAGAGACTTTGATTGATTTGTAAGAATACGGACTTTATAGTAAGTTCATGTTTTAAAAGGATTTATTACTTAACTTGATTGTGTCAATTTTTGTTGTATCTACCTTAATGTTCAGAGATACTGATGTTGTATTTTTTTGATTCTTATTTTTTTGTATGTTATCCAGGAATAATTTATTTATTCCAGCTTTGGAAAAAAAAGCAGTCCAGGCAACCTTTTTTGTAAATAAAACTTTATTTTAACTTTTACGAACATCTTGTATTCCCTTTTTCCTATCTTGTATTATTCCATTCCTTATCTCTTGTTATAATTTTTTTAATGATAATTGTCCTAGATAACATAACCTTCGTTTAGAGCGGTTTTTCGTTAACGCCACGAAAATTCCGACAATATTACTCTAATTTAAAAAAAAGCTGAAATAAATAAAGTAAAATTAGCACTTCGGTAATATTTGGAACGGCGTACCATCTTTCGTTTCGTTCCGTTCGATTTCGTAGAATTCCTTTTACAAACGTCATGCAAACGTCACGACGGAGGTAACGTTTGCTCGGGTCCTGATCTATAGAAACACTGAAAGTTTCAACTATCGGAACCTCCATTATTTTGTTTTTTTCTGTTGTTGTTGAACTCGACACCACACACAAATATTACTCTAATTAAAAAAAAAAGCTGAAATAAATAAAGTAAAATTAGCAGATCGGTAATATTCGGAACGGCGTACCATCTTTCGTTTCGTTCCGTTCGATTTCGTAGAATTCCTTTTACAAACGTCATGCAAACGTCACGACGGAGGTAACGTTTGCTCGGGTCCTGATCTATAGAAACACTGAAATTTTCAACTGTCGGTACCTCCATTATTTTGTTTTTTTCTGTTGTTGTTGAACTCGACCCCACACACAAACATTACTCTAATTAAAAAAAAAAGCTGAAATAAATAAAGTAAAATTAGCACTTCGGGAATATTCGGAACGGCGTACCATCTTTCGTTTCGTTCCGTTCGATTTCGTAGAATTCCTTTTACAAACGTCATGCACACGTCACGACGAAGGTGGCGTTTGCTCGGGTCATAATCTATGGAAACACTGAAATGTTCAACTATCGGAACCTCCATTATTTTGTTTTTTTCTGTTGTTGTTGAACTCGACCCCACACACAAATATTACCCTAATTAAAAAAAAAAGCTGAAATAATTAAAGTAAAATTAGCACTTCGGTAATATTCGGAACGGCGTACCATCTTTCGTTTCGTTCCGTTCGATTTCGTAGAATTCTTTTTACAAACGTCACGACGAAGGTGACGTTTGCTCGGGTCCTAATCTATGGAAACACTGAAATGTTCAACTGTCGGAACCTCCATTATTTTGTTTTTTTCTGTTGTTGTTGAACTCGACCCCACACACAAACATTACTCTAATTAAAAAAAAAAGCTGAAATAAATAAAGTAAAATTAGCACTTCGGTAATATTCGGAACGGCGTACCATCTTTCGTTTCGTTCCGTTCGATTTCGTAGAATTCCTTTTACAAACGTCATGCACACGTCACGACGAAGGTGGCGTTTGCTCGGGTCATAATCTATGGAAACACTGAAATGTTCAACTATCGGAACCTCCATTATTTTGTTTTTTTCTGTTGTTGTTGAACTCGACCCCACACACAAATATTACCCTAATTAAAAAAAAAAGCTGAAATAATTAAAGTAAAATTAGCACTTCGGTAATATTCGGAACGGCGTACCATCTTTCGTTTCGTTCCGTTTGATTTCGTAGAATTCCTTTTACAAACGTCATGCACACGTCACGACGAAGGTGGCGTTTGCTCGGGTCCTAATCTATAGAAACACTGAAATTTACAACTGTCGCAACCTCCATTATTTTGTTTTTTTCTGTTGTTGTTGAACTCGACCCCACACACAAATATTACTCTAATTTAAAAAAAAAGCTGAAATAAATAAAGTAAAATTAGCACTTCGGTAATATTCGGAACGGCGTACCATCTTTCGTTTCGTTCCGTTTGATTTCGTAGAATTCCTTTTACAAACGTCATGCACACGTCACGACGAAGGTGGCGTTTGCTCGGGTCCTAATCTATAGAAACACTGAAATTTACAACTGTCGCAACCTCCATTATTTTGTTTTTTTCTGTTGTTGTTGAACTCGACCCCCCACACGAATATTACTCTAATTAAACAAAAAAGCTGAAATAAATAAAGTAAAATTAGCACTTCGGTAATATTCGGAACGGCGTACCATCTTTCGTTTCGTTCCGTTTGATTTCGTAGAATTCCTTTTACAAACGTCATGCAAACGTCACGACGGAGGTAACGTTTGCTCGGGTCCTGATCTATAGAAACCACTGAAATTTTCCACTATCGGAACCTCCATTATTTTGTTTTTTTCTGTTGTTGTTGAACTCGACCCCACACACAAATATTACCCTAATTAAAAAAAAAAGCTGAAATAAATAAAGTAAAATTAGCACTTCGGTAATATTCTGAACGGCGTACCATCTTTCGTTTCGTTCCGTTCGATTTCGTAGAATTCCTTTTACAAACGTCATGCACACGTCACGACGAAGGTGGCGTTTGCTCGGGTCATAATCTATGGAAACACTGAAATGTTCAACTATCGGAACCTCCATTATTTTGTTTTTTTCTGTTGTTGTTGAACTCGACCCCACACACAAATATTACCCTAATTAAAAAAAAAAGCTGAAATAAATAAAGTAAAATTAGCACTTCGGTAATATTCGGAACGGCGTACCATCTTTCGTTTCGTTCCGTTCGATTTCGTAGAATTCCTTTTACAAACGTCATGCAAACGTCACGACGGAGGTAACGTTTGCTCGGGACCTGATCTATAGAAACACTGAAATTTTCCACTATCGGAACCTCCATTATTTTGTTTTTTTCTGTTGTTGTTGAACTCGACCCCACACACAAATATTACTCTAATTAAAAAAAAAAAGCTGAAATAAATAAAGTAAAATTAACACTTCGGTAATATTCGGAACGGCGTACCATCTTTCGTTTCGTTCCGTTCGATTTCGTAGAATTCCTTTTACAAACGTCATGCACACGTCACGACGAAGGTGGCGTTTGCTCGGGTCCTAATCTATGGAAACACTAAAATGTTCATCTATCGGAACCTCCATTATTTTGTTTTTTTCTGTTGTTGTTGAACTCGACCCCACACACAAATATTACCCTAATTAAAAAAAAAAGCTGAAATAAATAAAGTAAAATTAGCACTTCGGTAATATTCGGAACGGCGTACCATCTTTCGTTTCGTTCCGTTCGATTTCGTAGAATTCCTTTTACAAACGTCATGCACACGTCACGACGAAGGTGGCGTTTGCTCGGGTCCTAATCTATGGAAACACTGAAATGTTCAACTATCGGAACCTCCATTATTTTGTTTTTTTCTGTTGTTGTTGAACTCGACCCCACACACAAATATTACCCTAATTTTAAAAAAAAGCTGAAATAAATAAAGTAAAATTAGCACTTCGGTAATATTCGGAACGGCGTACCATCTTTCGTTTCGTTCCGTTCGATTTCGTAGAATTCCTTTTACAAACGTCATGCACACGTCACGACGAAGGTGGCGTTTGCTCGGGTCCTAATCTATAGAAACACTGAAATTTACAACTGTCGCAACCTCCATTATTTTGTTTTTTTCTGTTGTTGTTGAACTCGACCCCACACACAAATATTACTCTAATTAAAAAAAAAAAGCTGAAATAAATAAAGTAAAATTAGCACTTCGGTAATATTCGGAACGGCGTACCATCTTTCGTTTCGTTCCGTTCGATTTCGTAGAATTCCTTTTACAAACGTCATGCACACGTCACGACGAAGGTGGCGTTTGCTCGGGTCCTAATCTATAGAAACACTGAAATTTACAACTGTCGCAACCTCCATTATTTTGTTTTTTTCTGTTGTTGTTGAACTCGACCCCACACACAAATATTACCCTAATTAAAAAAAAAAGCTGAAATAAATAAAGTAAAATTAGCACTTCGGTAATATTCTGAACGGCGTACCATCTTTCGTTTCGTTCCGTTCGATTTCGTAGAATTCCTTTTACAAACGTCACGACGAAGGTGACGTTTGCTCGGGTCCTAATCTATGGAAACACTGAAATGTTCAACTGTCGGAACCTCCATTATTTTGTTTTTTTCTGTTGTTGTTGAACTCGACCCCACACACAAACATTACTCTAATTAAAAAAAAAAGCTGAAATAAATAAAGTAAAATTAGCACTTCGGTAATATTCGGAACGGCGTACCATCTTTCGTTTCGTTCCGTTCGATTTCGTAGAATTCCTTTTACAAACGTCATGCACACGTCACGACGAAGGTGGCGTTTGCTCGGGTCATAATCTATGGAAACACTTAAATGTTCAACTATCGGAACCTCCATTATTTTGTTTTTTTCTGTTGTTGTTGAACTCGACCCCACACACAAATATTACCCTAATTAAAAAAAAAAGCTGAAATAATTAAAGTAAAATTAGCACTTCGGTAATATTCGGAACGGCGTACCATCTTTCGTTTCGTTCCGATTGATTTCGTAGAATTCCTTTTACAAACGTCATGCAAACGTCACGACGGAGGTAACGTTTGCTCGGGTCCTGATCTATAGAAACACTGAAATTTTCCACTATCGGAACCTTCATTATTTTGTTTTTTTTCTGTTGTTGTTGAACTCGACCCCACACACAAATATTACTCTAATTAAAAAAAAAAAAGCTGAAATAAATAAAGTAAAATTAGCACTTCGGTAATATTCGGAACGGCGTACCATCTTTCGTTTCGTTCCGTTCGATTTCGTAGAATTCCTTTTACAAACGTCATGCACACGTCACGACGAAGGTGGCGTTTGCTCGGGTCCTAATCTATAGAAACACTGAAATTTTCAACTGTCGGTACCTCCATTATTTTGTTTTTTTCTGTTGTTGTTGAACTCGACCCCACACACAAACATTACTCTAATTAAAAAAAAAAGCTGAAATAAATAAAGTAAAATTAGCACTTCGGTAATATTCGGAACGGCGTACCATCTTTCGTTTCGTTCCGTTCGATTTCGTAGAATTCCTTTTACAAACGTCATGCACACGTCACGACGAAGGTGGCGTTTGCTCGGGTCATAATCTATGGAAACACTGAAATGTTCAACTATCGGAACCTCCATTATTTTGTTTTTTTCTGTTGTTGTTGAACTCGACCCCACACACCAATATTACCCTAATTAAAAAAAAAAGCTGAAATAAATAAAGTAAAATTAGCACTTCGGTAATATTCGGAACGGCGTACCATCTTTCGTTTCGTTCCGTTTGATTTCGTAGAATTCCTTTTACAAACGTCATGCAAACGTCACGACGGAGGTAACGTTTCCTCGGGTCCTGATCTATAGAAACACTGAAATTTTCCACTATCGGAACCTCCATTATTTTGTTTTTTTCTGTTGTTGTTGAACTCGACCCCACACACAAATATTACTCTAATTAAAAAAAAAAAGCTGAAATAAATAAAGTAAAATTAGCACTTCGGTAATATTCGGAACGGCGTACCATCTTTCGTTTCGTTCCGTTCGATTTCGTAGAATTCTTTTTACAAACGTCATGCACACGTCACGACGAAGGTGGCGTTTGCACGGGTCATAATCTATGGAAACACTGAAATGTTCAACTATCGGAACCTCCATTATTTTGTTTTTTTCTGTTGTTGTTGAACTCGACCCCACACACAAATATTACCCTAATTAAAAAAAAAAGCTGAAATAATTAAAGTAAAATTAGCACTTCGGTAATATTCGGAACGGCGTACCATCTTTCGTTTCGTTCCGTTTGATTTCGTAGAATTCCTTTTACAAACGTCATGCAAACGTCACGACGGAGGTAACGTTTGCTCGGGTCCTGATCTATAGAAACACTGAAATTTTCCACTATCGGAACCTCCATTATTTTGTTTTTTTCTGTTGTTGTTGAACTCGACCCCACACACAAATATTACCCTAATTAAAAAAAAAAGCTGAAATAAATAAAGTAAAATTAGCACTTCGGTAATATTCGGAACGGCGTACCATCTTTCGTTTCGTTCCGTTCGATTTCGTAGAATTCCTTTTACAAACGTCATGCACACGTCACGACGAAGGTGGCGTTTGCTCGGGTCCTAATCTATAGAAACACTGAAATTTACAACTGTCGCAACCTCCATTATTTTGTTTTTTTCTGTTGTTGTTGAACTCGACCCCACACACAAATATTACCCTAATTAAAAAAAAAAGCTGAAATAAATAAAGTAAAATTAGCACTTCGGTAATATTCGGAACGGCGTACCATCTTTCGTTTCGTTCCGTTCGATTTCGTAGAATTCCTTTTACAAACGTCATGCACACGTCACGACGAAGGTGGCGTTTGCTCGGGTCCTAATCTATAGAAACACTGAAATTTACAACTGTCGCAACCTCCATTATTTTGTTTTTTTCTGTTGTTGTTGAACTCGACCCCACACACAAATATTACCCTAATTAAAAAAAAAAGCTGAAATAAATAAAGTAAAATTAGCACTTCGGTAATATTCTGAACGGCGTACCATCTTTCGTTTCGTTCCGTTCGATTTCGTAGAATTCCTTTTACAAACGTCACGACGAAGGTGACGTTTGCTCGGGTCCTAATCTATGGAAACACTGAAATGTTCAACTGTCGGAACCTCCATTATTTTGTTTTTTTCTGTTGTTGTTGAACTCGACCCCACACACAAACATTACTCTAATTAAAAAAAAAAGCTCAAATAAATAAAGTAAAATTAGCACTTCGGTAATATTCGGAACGGCGTACCATCTTTCGTTTCGTTCCGTTCGATTTCGTAGAATTCCTTTTACAAACGTCATGCACACGTCACGACGAAGGTGGCGTTTGCTCGGGTCATAATCTATGGAAACACTGAAATGTTCAACTATCGGAACCTCCATTATTTTGTTTTTTTCTGTTGTTGTTGAACTCGACCCCACACACAAATATTACCCTAATTAAAAAAAAAAGCTGAAATAATTAAAGTAAAATTAGCACTTCGGTAATATTCGGAACGGCGTACCATCTTTCGTTTCGTTCCGATTGATTTCGTAGAATTCCTTTTACAAACGTCATGCAAACGTCACGACGGAGGTAACGTTTGCTCGGGTCCTGATCTATAGAAACACTGAAATTTTCCACTATCGGAACCTCCATTATTTTGTTTTTTTTCTGTTGTTGTTGAACTCGACCCCACACACAAATATTACTCTAATTAAAAAAAAAAAAGCTGAAATAAATAAAGTAAAATTAGCACTTCGGTAATATTCGGAACGGCGTAACATCTTTCGTTTCGTTCCGTTCGATTTCGTAGAATTCCTTTTACAAACGTCATGCACACGTCACGACGAAGGTGGCGTTTGCTCGGGTCCTAATCTATAGAAACACTGAAATTTTCAACTGTCGGTACCTCCATTATTTTGTTTTTTTCTGTTGTTGTTGAACTCGACCCCACACACAAAAATTACTCTAATTAAAAAAAAAAGCTGAAATAAATAAAGTAAAATTAGCACTTCGGTAATATTCGGAACGGCGTACCATCTTTCGTTTCGTTCCGTTCGATTTCGTAGAATTCCTTTTACAAACGTCATGCACACGTCACGACGAAGGTGGCGTTTGCTCGGGTCATAATCTATGGAAACACTGAAATGTTCAACTATCGGAACCTCCATTATTTTGTTTTTTTCTGTTGTTGTTGAACTCGACCCCACACACCAATATTACCCTAATTAAAAAAAAAAGCTGAAATAATTAAAGTAAAATTAGCACTTCGGTAATATTCGGAACGGCGTACCATCTTTCGTTTCGTTCCGTTTGATTTCGTAGAATTCCTTTTACAAACGTCATGCAAACGTCACGACGGAGGTAACGTTTGCTCGGGTCCTGATCTATAGAAACACTGAAATTTTCCACTATCGGAACCTCCATTATTTTGTTTTTTTCTGTTGTTGTTGAACTCGACCCCACACACAAATATTACTCTAATTAAAAAAAAAAAGCTGAAATAAATAAAGTAAAATTAACACTTCGGTAATATTCGGAACGGCGTACCATCTTTCGTTTCGTTCCGTTCGATTTCGTAGAATTCCTTTTACAAACGTCATGCACACGTCACGACGAAGGTGGCGTTTGCTCGGGTCCTAATCTATAGAAACACTGAAATTTACAACTGTCGCAACCTCCATTATTTTGTTTTTTTCTGTTGTTGTTGAACTCGACCCCACACACAAATATTACCCTAATTAAAAAAAAAAGCTGAAATAAATAAAGTAAAATTAGCACTTCGGTAATATTCGGAACGGCGTACCATCTTTCGTTTCGTTCCGTTCGATTTCGTAGAATTCCTTTTACAAACGTCATGCACACGTCACGACGAAGGTGGCGTTTGCTCGGGTCCTAATCTATAGAAACACTGAAATTTACAACTGTCGCAACCTCCATTATTTTGTTTTTTTCTGTTGTTGTTGAACTCGACCCCACACACAAATATTACCCTAATTAAAAAAAAAAGCTGAAATAAATAAAGTAAAATTAGCACTTCGGTAATATTCGGAACGGCGTACCATCTTTCGTTTCGTTCCGTTCGATTTCGTAGAATTCCTTTTACAAACGTCATGCACACGTCACGACGAAGGTGGCGTTTGCTCGGGTCCTAATCTATAGAAACACTGAAATTTACAACTGTCGTTACCTCCATTATTTTGTTTTTTTCTGTTGTTGTTGAACTCGACCCCCCACACCAATATTACTCTAATTAAACAAAAAAGCTGAAATAAATAAAGTAAAATTAGCACTTCGGTAATATTCGGAACGGCGTACCATCGTTCGTTTCGTTCCGTTTGATTTCGTAGAATTCCTTTTACAAACGTCATGCAAACGTCACGACGAAGGTAACGTTTGCTCGGGTCCTGATCTATAGAAACACTGAAATTTTCCACTATCGGAACCTCCATTATTTTGTTTTTTTCTGTTGTTGTTGAACTCGACCCCACACACAAATATTACCCTAATTAAAAAAAAAAGCTGAAATAAATAAAGTAAAATTAGCACTTCGGTAATATTCTGAACGGCGTACCATCTTTCGTTTCGTTCCGTTCGATTTCGTAGAATTCCTTTTACAAACGTCATGCACACGTCACGACGAAGGTGGCGTTTGCTCGGGTCATAATCTATGGAAACACTGAAATGTTCAACTATCGGAACCTCCATTATTTTGTTTTTTTCTGTTGTTGTTGAACTCGACCCCACACACAAATATTACCCTAATTAAAAAAAAAAGCTGAAATAATTAAAGTAAAATTAGCACTTCGGTAATATTCGGAACGGCGTACCATCTTTCGTTTCGTTCCGTTTGATTTCGTAGAATTCCTTTTACAAACGTCATGCAAACGTCACGACGGAGGTAACGTTTGCTCGGGTCCTGATCTATAGAAACACTGAAATTTTCCACTATCGGAACCTCCATTATTTTGTTTTTTTCTGTTGTTGTTGAACTCGACCCCACACACAAATATTACTCTAATTAAAAAAAAAAAGCTGAAATAAATAAAGTAAAATTAACACTTCGGTAATATTCGGAACGGCGTACCATCTTTCGTTTCGTTCCGTTCGATTTCGTAGAATTCCTTTTACAAACGTCATGCACACGTCACGACGAAGGTGGCGTTTGCTCGGGTCCTAATCTATAGAAACACTGAAATTTACAACTGTCGCAACCTCCATTATTTTGTTTTTTTCTGTTGTTGTTGAACTCGACCCCACACACAAATATTACCCTAATTAAAAAAAAAAGCTGAAATAAATAAAGTAAAATTAGCACTTCGGTAATATTCGGAACGGCGTACCATCTTTCGTTTCGTTCCGTTCGATTTCGTAGAATTCCTTTTACAAACGTCATGCACACGTCACGACGAAGGTGGCGTTTGCTCGGGTCCTAATCTATAGAAACACTGAAATTTACAACTGTCGCAACCTCCATTATTTTGTTTTTTTTCTGTTGTTGTTGAACTCGACCCCCCACACCAATATTACTCTAATTAAACAAAAAAGCTGAAATAAATAAAGTAAAATTAGCACTTCGGTAATATTCGGAACGGCGTACCATCTTTCGTTTCGTTCCGTTTGATTTCGTAGAATTCCTTTTACAAACGTCATGCAAACGTCACGACGGAGGTAACGTTTGCTCGGGTCCTGATCTATAGAAACACTGAAATTTTCCACTATCGGAACCTCCATTATTTTGTTTTTTTCTGTTGTTGTTGAACTCGACCCCACACACAAATATTACCCTAATTAAAAAAAAAAGCTGAAATAAATAAAGTAAAATTAGCACTTCGGTAATATTCGGAACGGCGTACCATCTTTCGTTTCGTTCCGTTCGATTTCGTAGAATTCCTTTTACAAACGTCATGCACACGTCACGACGAAGGTGGCGTTTGCTCGGGTCCTAATCTATAGAAACACTGAAATTTACAACTGTCGCAACCTCCATTATTTTGTTTTTTTCTGTTGTTGTTGAACTCGACCCCCCACACCAATATTACTCTAATTAAACAAAAAAGCTGAAATAAATAAAGTAAAATTAGCACTTCGGTAATATTCGGAACGGCGTACCATCTTTCGTTTCGTTCCGTTTGATTTCGTAGAATTCCTTTTACAAACGTCATGCAAACGTCACGACGGAGGTAACGTTTGCTCGGGTCCTGATCTATAGAAACACTGAAATTTTCCACTATCGGAACCTCCATTATTTTGTTTTTTTCTGTTGTTGTTGAACTCGACCCCACACACAAATATTACCCTAATTAAAAAAAAAAGCTGAAATAAATAAAGTAAAATTAGCACTTCGGTAATATTCGGAACGGCGTACCATCTTTCGTTTCGTTCCGTTCGATTTCGTAGAATTCCTTTTACAAACGTCATGCACACGTCACGACGAAGGTGGCGTTTGCTCGGGTCCTAATCTATAGAAACACTGAAATTTACAACTGTCGCAACCTCCATTATTTTGTTTTTTTCTGTTGTTGTTGAACTCGACCCCCCACACCAATATTACTCTAATTAAACAAAAAAGCTGAAATAAATAAAGTAAAATTAGCACTTCGGTAATATTCGGAACGGCGTACCATCTTTCGTTTCGTTCCGTTTGATTTCGTAGAATTCCTTTTACAAACGTCATGCAAACGTCACGACGGAGGTAACGTTTGCTCGGGTCCTGATCTATAGAAACACTGAAATTTTCCACTATCGGAACCTCCATTATTTTGTTTTTTTCTGTTGTTGTTGAACTCGACCCCACACACAAATATTACCCTAATTAAAAAAAAAAGCTGAAATAAATAAAGTAAAATTAGCACTTCGGTAATATTCTGAACGGCGTACCATCTTTCGTTTCGTTCCGTTCGATTTCGTAGAATTCCTTTTACAAACGTCATGCACACGTCACGACGAAGGTGGCGTTTGCTCGGGTCATAATCTATGGAAACACTGAAATGTTCAACTATCGGAACCTCCATTATTTTGTTTTTTTCTGTTGTTGTTGAACTCGACCCCACACACAAATATTACCCTAATTAAAAAAAAAAGCTGAAATAATTAAAGTAAAATTAGCACTTCGGTAATATTCGGAACGGCGTACCATCTTTCGTTTCGTTCCGTTTGATTTCGTAGAATTCCTTTTACAAACGTCTTGCAAACGTCACGACGGAGGTAACGTTTGCTCGGGTCCTGATCTATAGAAACACTGAAATTTTCCACTATCGGAACCTCCATTATTTTGTTTTTTTCTGTTGTTGTTGAACTCGACCCCACACACAAATATTACTCTAATTAAAAAAAAAAAGCTGAAATAAATAAAGTAAAATTAGCACTTCGGTAATATTCGGAACGGCGTACCATCTTTCGTTTCGTTCCGTTCGATTTCGTAGAATTCCTTTTACAAACGTCATGCACACGTCACGACGAAGGTGGCGTTTGCTCGGGTCCTAATCTATGGAAACACTAAAATGTTCATCTATCGGAACCTCCATTATTTTGTTTTTTTCTGTTGTTGTTGAACTCGACCCCACACACAAATATTACCCTAATTAAAAAAAAAAGCTGAAATAAATAAAGTAAAATTAGCACTTCGGTAATATTCGGAACGGCGTACCATCTTTCGTTTCGTTCCGTTCGATTTCGTAGAATTCCTTTTACAAACGTCATGCACACGTCACGACGAAGGTGGCGTTTGCTCGGGTCCTAATCTATAGAAACACTGAAATTTACAACTGTCGCAACCTCCATTATTTTGTTTTTTTCTGTTGTTGTTGAACTCGACCCCACACACAAATATTACCCTAATTAAAAAAAAAAGCTGAAATAAATAAAGTAAAATTAGCACTTCGGTAATATTCGGAACGGCGTACCATCTTTCGTTTCGTTCCGTTCGATTTCGTAGAATTCCTTTTACAAACGTCATGCACACGTCACGACGAAGGTGGCGTTTGCTCGGGTCCTAATCTATAGAAACACTGAAATTTACAACTGTCGTTACCTCCATTATTTTGTTTTTTTCTGTTGTTGTTGAACTCGACCCCCCACACCAATATTACTCTAATTAAACAAAAAAGCTGAAATAAATAAAGTAAAATTAGCACTTCGGTAATATTCGGAACGGCGTACCATCGTTCGTTTCGTTCCGTTTGATTTCGTAGAATTCCTTTTACAAACGTCATGCAAACGTCACGACGAAGGTAACGTTTGCTCGGGTCCTGATCTATAGAAACACTGAAATTTTCCACTATCGGAACCTCCATTATTTTGTTTTTTTCTGTTGTTGTTGAACTCGACCCCACACACAAATATTACCCTAATTAAAAAAAAAAGCTGAAATAAATAAAGTAAAATTAGCACTTCGGTAATATTCTGAACGGCGTACCATCTTTCGTTTCGTTCCGTTCGATTTCGTAGAATTCCTTTTACAAACGTCATGCACACGTCACGACGAAGGTGGCGTTTGCTCGGGTCATAATCTATGGAAACACTGAAATGTTCAACTATCGGAACCTCCATTATTTTGTTTTTTTCTGTTGTTGTTGAACTCGACCCCACACACAAATATTACCCTAATTAAAAAAAAAAGCTGAAATAATTAAAGTAAAATTAGCACTTCGGTAATATTCGGAACGGCGTACCATCTTTCGTTTCGTTCCGTTTGATTTCGTAGAATTCCTTTTACAAACGTCATGCAAACGTCACGACGGAGGTAACGTTTGCTCGGGTCCTGATCTATAGAAACACTGAAATTTTCCACTATCGGAACCTCCATTATTTTGTTTTTTTCTGTTGTTGTTGAACTCGACCCCACACACAAATATTACTCTAATTAAAAAAAAAAAGCTGAAATAAATAAAGTAAAATTAACACTTCGGTAATATTCGGAACGGCGTACCATCTTTCGTTTCGTTCCGTTCGATTTCGTAGAATTCCTTTTACAAACGTCATGCACACGTCACGACGAAGGTGGCGTTTGCTCGGGTCCTAATCTATAGAAACACTGAAATTTACAACTGTCGCAACCTCCATTATTTTGTTTTTTTCTGTTGTTGTTGAACTCGACCCCACACACAAATATTACCCTAATTAAAAAAAAAAGCTGAAATAAATAAAGTAAAATTAGCACTTCGGTAATATTCGGAACGGCGTACCATCTTTCGTTTCGTTCCGTTCGATTTCGTAGAATTCCTTTTACAAACGTCATGCACACGTCACGACGAAGGTGGCGTTTGCTCGGGTCCTAATCTATAGAAACACTGAAATTTACAACTGTCGCAACCTCCATTATTTTGTTTTTTTTCTGTTGTTGTTGAACTCGACCCCCCACACCAATATTACTCTAATTAAACAAAAAAGCTGAAATAAATAAAGTAAAATTAGCACTTCGGTAATATTCGGAACGGCGTACCATCTTTCGTTTCGTTCCGTTTGATTTCGTAGAATTCCTTTTACAAACGTCATGCAAACGTCACGACGGAGGTAACGTTTGCTCGGGTCCTGATCTATAGAAACACTGAAATTTTCCACTATCGGAACCTCCATTATTTTGTTTTTTTCTGTTGTTGTTGAACTCGACCCCACACACAAATATTACCCTAATTAAAAAAAAAAGCTGAAATAAATAAAGTAAAATTAGCACTTCGGTAATATTCGGAACGGCGTACCATCTTTCGTTTCGTTCCGTTCGATTTCGTAGAATTCCTTTTACAAACGTCATGCACACGTCACGACGAAGGTGGCGTTTGCTCGGGTCCTAATCTATAGAAACACTGAAATTTACAACTGTCGCAACCTCCATTATTTTGTTTTTTTCTGTTGTTGTTGAACTCGACCCCCCACACCAATATTACTCTAATTAAACAAAAAAGCTGAAATAAATAAAGTAAAATTAGCACTTCGGTAATATTCGGAACGGCGTACCATCTTTCGTTTCGTTCCGTTTGATTTCGTAGAATTCCTTTTACAAACGTCATGCAAACGTCACGACGGAGGTAACGTTTGCTCGGGTCCTGATCTATAGAAACACTGAAATTTTCCACTATCGGAACCTCCATTATTTTGTTTTTTTCTGTTGTTGTTGAACTCGACCCCACACACAAATATTACCCTAATTAAAAAAAAAAGCTGAAATAAATAAAGTAAAATTAGCACTTCGGTAATATTCGGAACGGCGTACCATCTTTCGTTTCGTTCCGTTCGATTTCGTAGAATTCCTTTTACAAACGTCATGCACACGTCACGACGAAGGTGGCGTTTGCTCGGGTCCTAATCTATAGAAACACTGAAATTTACAACTGTCGCAACCTCCATTATTTTGTTTTTTTCTGTTGTTGTTGAACTCGACCCCCCACACCAATATTACTCTAATTAAACAAAAAAGCTGAAATAAATAAAGTAAAATTAGCACTTCGGTAATATTCGGAACGGCGTACCATCTTTCGTTTCGTTCCGTTTGATTTCGTAGAATTCCTTTTACAAACGTCATGCAAACGTCACGACGGAGGTAACGTTTGCTCGGGTCCTGATCTATAGAAACACTGAAATTTTCCACTATCGGAACCTCCATTATTTTGTTTTTTTCTGTTGTTGTTGAACTCGACCCCACACACAAATATTACCCTAATTAAAAAAAAAAGCTGAAATAAATAAAGTAAAATTAGCACTTCGGTAATATTCTGAACGGCGTACCATCTTTCGTTTCGTTCCGTTCGATTTCGTAGAATTCCTTTTACAAACGTCATGCACACGTCACGACGAAGGTGGCGTTTGCTCGGGTCATAATCTATGGAAACACTGAAATGTTCAACTATCGGAACCTCCATTATTTTGTTTTTTTCTGTTGTTGTTGAACTCGACCCCACACACAAATATTACCCTAATTAAAAAAAAAAGCTGAAATAATTAAAGTAAAATTAGCACTTCGGTAATATTCGGAACGGCGTACCATCTTTCGTTTCGTTCCGTTTGATTTCGTAGAATTCCTTTTACAAACGTCTTGCAAACGTCACGACGGAGGTAACGTTTGCTCGGGTCCTGATCTATAGAAACACTGAAATTTTCCACTATCGGAACCTCCATTATTTTGTTTTTTTCTGTTGTTGTTGAACTCGACCCCACACACAAATATTACTCTAATTAAAAAAAAAAAGCTGAAATAAATAAAGTAAAATTAGCACTTCGGTAATATTCGGAACGGCGTACCATCTTTCGTTTCGTTCCGTTCGATTTCGTAGAATTCCTTTTACAAACGTCATGCACACGTCACGACGAAGGTGGCGTTTGCTCGGGTCCTAATCTATGGAAACACTAAAATGTTCATCTATCGGAACCTCCATTATTTTGTTTTTTTCTGTTGTTGTTGAACTCGACCCCACACACAAATATTACCCTAATTAAAAAAAAAAGCTGAAATAAATAAAGTAAAATTAGCACTTCGGTAATATTCGGAACGGCGTACCATCTTTCGTTTCGTTCCGTTCGATTTCGTAGAATTCCTTTTACAAACGTCATGCACACGTCACGACGAAGGTGGCGTTTGCTCGGGTCCTAATCTATGGAAACACTGAAATGTTCAACTATCGGAACCTCCATTATTTTGTTTTTTTCTGTTGTTGTTGAACTCGACCCCACACACAAATATTACCCTAATTTAAAAAAAAAGCTGAAATAAATAAAGTAAAATTAGCACTTCGGTAATATTCGGAACGGCGTACCATCTTTCGTTTCGTTCCGTTCGATTTCGTAGAATTCCTTTTACAAACGTCATGCACACGTCACGACGAAGGTGGCGTTTGCTCGGGTCCTAATCTATAGAAACACTGAAATTTACAACTGTCGCAACCTCCATTATTTTGTTTTTTTCTGTTGTTGTTGAACTCGACCCCACACACAAATATTACTCTAATTAAAAAAAAAAGCTGAAATAAATAAAGTAAAATTAGCACTTCGGTAATATTCGGAACGGCGTACCATCTTTCGTTTCGTTCCGTTCGATTTCGTAGAATTCCTTTTACAAACGTCATGCACACGTCACGACGAAGGTGGCGTTTGCTCGGGTCCTAATCTATAGAAACACTGAAATTTTCAACTGTCGGTACCTCCATTATTTTGTTTTTTTCTGTTGTTGTTGAACTCGACCCCACACACAAACATTACTCTAATTAAAAAAAAAAGCTGAAATAAATAAAGTAAAATTAGCACTTCGGTAATATTCGGAACGGCGTACCATCTTTCGTTTCGTTCCGTTCGATTTCGTAGAATTCCTTTTACAAACGTCATGCACACGTCACGACGAAGGTGGCGTTTGCTCGGGTCATAATCTATGGAAACACTGAAATGTTCAACTATCGGAACCTCCATTATTTTGTTTTTTTCTGTTGTTGTTGAACTCGACCCCACACACAAATATTACCCTAATTAAAAAAAAAAGCTGAAATAATTAAAGTAAAATTAGCACTTCGGTAATATTCGGAACGGCGTACCATCTTTCGTTTCGTTCCGTTTGATTTCGTAGAATTCCTTTTACAAACGTCATGCAAACGTCACGACGGAGGTAACGTTTGCTCGGGTCCTGATCTATAGAAACACTGAAATTTTCCACTATCGGAACCTCCATTATTTTGTTTTTTTCTGTTGTTGTTGAACTCGACCCCACACACAAATATTACCCTAATTAAAAAAAAAAAGCTGAAATAAATAAAGTAAAATTAGCACTTCGGTAATATTCGGAACGGCGTACCATCTTTCGTTTCGTTCCGTTTGATTTCGTAGAATTCCTTTTACAAACGTCTTGCAAACGTCACGACGGAGGTAACGTTTGCTCGGGTCCTGATCTATAGAAACACTGAAATTTTCCACTATCGGAACCTCCATTATTTTGTTTTTTTCTGTTGTTGTTGAACTCGACCCCACACACAAATATTACTCTAATTAAAAAAAAAAAGCTGAAATAAATAAAGTAAAATTAGCACTTCGGTAATATTCGGAACGGCGTACCATCTTTCGTTTCGTTCCGTTCGATTTCGTAGAATTCCTTTTACAAACGTCATGCACACGTCACGACGAAGGTGGCGTTTGCTCGGGTCCTAATCTATGGAAACACTAAAATGTTCATCTATCGGAACCTCCATTATTTTGTTTTTTTCTGTTGTTGTTGAACTCGACCCCACACACAAATATTACCCTAATTAAAAAAAAAAGCTGAAATAAATAAAGTAAAATTAGCACTTCGGTAATATTCGGAACGGCGTACCATCTTTCGTTTCGTTCCGTTCGATTTCGTAGAATTCCTTTTACAAACGTCATGCACACGTCACGACGAAGGTGGCGTTTGCTCGGGTCCTAATCTATGGAAACACTGAAATGTTCAACTATCGGAACCTCCATTATTTTGTTTTTTTCTGTTGTTGTTGAACTCGACCCCACACACAAATATTACTCTAATTAAAAAAAAAAGCTGAAATAAATAAAGTAAAATTAGCACTTCGGTAATATTCGGAACGGCGTACCATCTTTCGTTTCGTTCCGTTCGATTTCGTAGAATTCCTTTTACAAACGTCATGCACACGTCACGACGAAGGTGGCGTTTGCTCGGGTCCTAATCTATAGAAACACTGAAATTTTCAACTGTCGGTACCTCCATTATTTTGTTTTTTTCTGTTGTTGTTGAACTCGACCCCACACACAAACATTACTCTAATTAAAAAAAAAAGCTGAAATAAATAAAGTAAAATTAGCACTTCGGTAATATTCGGAACGGCGTACCATCTTTCGTTTCGTTCCGTTCGATTTCGTAGAATTCCTTTTACAAACGTCATGCACACGTCACGACGAAGGTGGCGTTTGCTCGGGTCATAATCTATGGAAACACTGAAATGTTCAACTATCGGAACCTCCATTATTTTGTTTTTTTCTGTTGTTGTTGAACTCGACCCCACACACAAATATTACCCTAATTTAAAAAAAAAGCTGAAATAAATAAAGTAAAATTAGCACTTCGGTAATATTCGGAACGGCGTACCATCTTTCGTTTCGTTCCGTTCGATTTCGTAGAATTCCTTTTACAAACGTCATGCACACGTCACGACGAAGGTGGCGTTTGCTCGGGTCCTAATCTATAGAAACACTGAAATTTACAACTGTCGCAACCTCCATTATTTTGTTTTTTTCTGTTGTTGTTGAACTCGACCCCACACACAAATATTACTCTAATTAAAAAAAAAAGCTGAAATAAATAAAGTAAAATTAGCACTTCGGTAATATTCGGAACGGCGTACCATCTTTCGTTTCGTTCCGTTCGATTTCGTAGAATTCCTTTTACAAACGTCATGCACACGTCACGACGAAGGTGGCGTTTGCTCGGGTCCTAATCTATAGAAACACTGAAATTTTCAACTGTCGGTACCTCCATTATTTTGTTTTTTTCTGTTGTTGTTGAACTCGACCCCACACACAAACATTACTCTAATTAAAAAAAAAAGCTGAAATAAATAAAGTAAAATTAGCACTTCGGTAATATTCGGAACGGCGTACCATCTTTCGTTTCGTTCCGTTCGATTTCGTAGAATTCCTTTTACAAACGTCATGCACACGTCACGACGAAGGTGGCGTTTGCTCGGGTCATAATCTATGGAAACACTGAAATGTTCAACTATCGGAACCTCCATTATTTTGTTTTTTTCTGTTGTTGTTGAACTCGACCCCACACACAAATATTACCCTAATTAAAAAAAAAAGCTGAAATAATTAAAGTAAAATTAGCACTTCGGTAATATTCGGAACGGCGTACCATCTTTCGTTTCGTTCCGTTCGATTTCGTAGAATTCATTTTACAAACGTCATGCAAACGTCACGACGGAGGTAACGTTTGCTCGGGTCCTGATCTATAGAAACACTGAAATTTTCCACTATCGGAACCTCCATTATTTTGTTTTTTTCTGTTGTTGTTGAACTCGACCCCACACACAAATATTACTCTAATTAAAAAAAAAAGCTGAAATAAATAAAGTAAAATTAGCACTTCGGTAATATTCGGAACGGCGTACCATCTTTCGTTTCGTTCCGTTCGATTTCGTAGAATTCCTTTTACAAACGTCATGCACACGTCACGACGAAGGTGGCGTTTGCTCGGGTCCTAATCTATAGAAACACTGAAATTTACAACTGTCGCAACCTCCATTATTTTGTTTTTTTCTGTTGTTGTTGAACTCGACCCCACACACAAATATTACCCTA
This sequence comes from Sepiola atlantica, assembly GCA_963556195.1. Lineage (NCBI taxonomy): Eukaryota > Metazoa > Mollusca > Cephalopoda > Sepiida > Sepiolidae > Sepiola > Sepiola atlantica. The sequence goes on along the minus strand of CAUVYP010000658.1, from coordinate 393,474 downwards.
ATTAAAAAAAAAAGCTGAAATAAATAAAGTAAAATTAGCACTTCGGTAATATTCTGAACGGCGTACCATCTTTCGTTTCGTTCCGTTCGATTTCGTAGAATTCCTTTTACAAACGTCACGACGAAGGTGACGTTTGCTCGGGTCCTAATCTATGGAAACACTGAAATGTTCAACTGTCGGAACCTCCATTATTTTGTTTTTTTCTGTTGTTGTTGAACTCGACCCCACACACAAACATTACTCTAATTAAAAAAAAAAGCTGAAATAAATAAAGTAAAATTAGCACTTCGGTAATATTCGGAACGGCGTACCATCTTTCGTTTCGTTCCGTTCGATTTCGTAGAATTCCTTTTACAAACGTCATGCACACGTCACGACGAAGGTGGCGTTTGCTCGGGTCATAATCTATGGAAACACTGAAATGTTCAACTATCGGAACCTCCATTATTTTGTTTTTTTCTGTTGTTGTTGAACTCGACCCCACACACAAATATTACCCTAATTAAAAAAAAAAAGCTGAAATAAATAAAGTAAAATTAGCACTTCGGTAATATTCGGAACGGCGTACCATCTTTCGTTTCGTTCCGTTTGATTTCGTAGAATTCCTTTTACAAACGTCTTGCAAACGTCACGACGGAGGTAACGTTTGCTCGGGTCCTGATCTATAGAAACACTGAAATTTTCCACTATCGGAACCTCCATTATTTTGTTTTTTTCTGTTGTTGTTGAACTCGACCCCACACACAAATATTACTCTAATTAAAAAAAAAAAGCTGAAATAAATAAAGTAAAATTAGCACTTCGGTAATATTCGGAACGGCGTACCATCTTTCGTTTCGTTCCGTTCGATTTCGTAGAATTCCTTTTACAAACGTCATGCACACGTCACGACGAAGGTGGCGTTTGCTCGGGTCCTAATCTATGGAAACACTAAAATGTTCATCTATCGGAACCTCCATTATTTTGTTTTTTTCTGTTGTTGTTGAACTCGACCCCACACACAAATATTACCCTAATTAAAAAAAAAAGCTGAAATAAATAAAGTAAAATTAGCACTTCGGTAATATTCGGAACGGCGTACCATCTTTCGTTTCGTTCCGTTCGATTTCGTAGAATTCCTTTTACAAACGTCATGCACACGTCACGACGAAGGTGGCGTTTGCTCGGGTCCTAATCTATGGAAACACTGAAATGTTCAACTATCGGAACCTCCATTATTTTGTTTTTTTCTGTTGTTGTTGAACTCGACCCCACACACAAATATTACTCTAATTAAAAAAAAAAGCTGAAATAAATAAAGTAAAATTAGCACTTCGGTAATATTCGGAACGGCGTACCATCTTTCGTTTCGTTCCGTTCGATTTCGTAGAATTCCTTTTACAAACGTCATGCACACGTCACGACGAAGGTGGCGTTTGCTCGGGTCCTAATCTATAGAAACACTGAAATTTTCAACTGTCGGTACCTCCATTATTTTGTTTTTTTCTGTTGTTGTTGAACTCGACCCCACACACAAACATTACTCTAATTAAAAAAAAAAGCAGAAATAAATAAAGTAAAATTAGCACTTCGGTAATATTCGGAACGGCGTACCATCTTTCGTTTCGTTCCGTTCGATTTCGTAGAATTCCTTTTACAAACGTCATGCACACGTCACGACGAAGGTGGCGTTTGCTCGGGTCATAATCTATGGAAACACTGAAATGTTCAACTATCGGAACCTCCATTATTTTGTTTTTTTCTGTTGTTGTTGAACTCGACCCCACACACAAATATTACCCTAATTTAAAAAAAAAGCTGAAATAAATAAAGTAAAATTAGCACTTCGGTAATATTCGGAACGGCGTACCATCTTTCGTTTCGTTCCGTTCGATTTCGTAGAATTCCTTTTACAAACGTCATGCACACGTCACGACGAAGGTGGCGTTTGCTCGGGTCCTAATCTATAGAAACACTGAAATTTACAACTGTCGCAACCTCCATTATTTTGTTTTTTTCTGTTGTTGTTGAACTCGACCCCACACACAAATATTACTCTAATTAAAAAAAAAAGCTGAAATAAATAAAGTAAAATTAGCACTTCGGTAATATTCGGAACGGCGTACCATCTTTCGTTTCGTTCCGTTCGATTTCGTAGAATTCCTTTTACAAACGTCATGCACACGTCACGACGAAGGTGGCGTTTGCTCGGGTCCTAATCTATAGAAACACTGAAATTTTCAACTGTCGGTACCTCCATTATTTTGTTTTTTTCTGTTGTTGTTGAACTCGACCCCACACACAAACATTACTCTAATTAAAAAAAAAAGCTGAAATAAATAAAGTAAAATTAGCACTTCGGTAATATTCGGAACGGCGTACCATCTTTCGTTTCGTTCCGTTCGATTTCGTAGAATTCCTTTTACAAACGTCATGCACACGTCACGACGAAGGTGGCGTTTGCTCGGGTCATAATCTATGGAAACACTGAAATGTTCAACTATCGGAACCTCCATTATTTTGTTTTTTTCTGTTGTTGTTGAACTCGACCCCACACACAAATATTACCCTAATTAAAAAAAAAAGCTGAAATAATTAAAGTAAAATTAGCACTTCGGTAATATTCGGAACGGCGTACCATCTTTCGTTTCGTTCCGTTCGATTTCGTAGAATTCATTTTACAAACGTCATGCAAACGTCACGACGGAGGTAACGTTTGCTCGGGTCCTGATCTATAGAAACACTGAAATTTTCCACTATCGGAACCTCCATTATTTTGTTTTTTTCTGTTGTTGTTGAACTCGACCCCACACACAAATATTACTCTAATTAAAAAAAAAAGCTGAAATAAATAAAGTAAAATTAGCACTTCGGTAATATTCGGAACGGCGTACCATCTTTCGTTTCGTTCCGTTCGATTTCGTAGAATTCCTTTTACAAACGTCATGCACACGTCACGACGAAGGTGGCGTTTGCTCGGGTCCTAATCTATAGAAACACTGAAATTTACAACTGTCGCAACCTCCATTATTTTGTTTTTTTCTGTTGTTGTTGAACTCGACCCCACACACAAATATTACCCTAATTAAAAAAAAAAGCTGAAATAAATAAAGTAAAATTAGCACTTCGGTAATATTCTGAACGGCGTACCATCTTTCGTTTCGTTCCGTTCGATTTCGTAGAATTCCTTTTACAAACGTCACGACGAAGGTGACGTTTGCTCGGGTCCTAATCTATGGAAACACTGAAATGTTCAACTGTCGGAACCTTTATTATTTTGTTTTTTTCTGTTGTTGTTGAACTCGACCCCACACACAAACATTACTCTAATTAAAAAAAAAAGCTGAAATAAATAAAGTAAAATTAGCACTTCGGTAATATTCGGAACGGCGTACCATCTTTCGTTTCGTTCCGTTCGATTTCGTAGAATTCCTTTTACAAACGTCATGCACACGTCACGACGAAGGTGGCGTTTGCTCGGGTCATAATCTATGGAAACACTGAAATGTTCAACTATCGGAACCTCCATTATTTTGTTTTTTTCTGTTGTTGTTGAACTCGACCCCACACACAAATATTACCCTAATTAAAAAAAAAAGCTGAAATAATTAAAGTAAAATTAGCACTTCGGTAATATTCGGAACGGCGTACCATCTTTCGTTTCGTTCCGTTCGATTTCGTAGAATTCCTTTTACAAACGTCATGCAAACGTCACGACGGAGGTAACGTTTGCTCGGGTCCTGATCTATAGAACACTGAAATTTTCCACTATCGGAACCTCCATTATTTTGTTTTTTTCTGTTGTTGTTGAACTCGACCCCACACACAAATATTACTCTAATTAAAAAAAAAAAAGCTGAAATAAATAAAGTAAAATTAGCACTTCGGTAATATTCGGAACGGCGTACCATCTTTCGTTTCGTTCCGTTCGATTTCGAAGAATTCCTTTTACAAACGTCATGCACACGTCACGACGAAGGTGGCGTTTGCTCGGGTCCTAATCTATAGAAACACTGAAATTTTCAACTGTCGGTACCTCCATTATTTTGTTTTTTTCTGTTGTTGTTGAACTCGACCCCACACACAAACATTACTCAAATTAAAAAAAAAAGCTGAAATAAATAAAGTAAAATTAGCACTTCGGTAATATTCTGAACGGCGTACCATCTTTCGTTTCGTTCCGTTCGATTTCGTAGAATTCCTTTTACAAACGTCACGACGAAGGTGACGTTTGCTCGGGTCCTAATCTATGGAAACACTGAAATGTTCAACTGTCGGAACCTCCATTATTTTGTTTTTTTCTGTTGTTGTTGAACTCGACCCCACACACAAACATTACTCTAATTAAAAAAAAAAGCTGAAATAAATAAAGTAAAATTAGCACTTCGGTAATATTCGGAACGGCGTACCATCTTTCGTTTCGTTCCGTTCGATTTCGTAGAATTCCTTTTACAAACGTCATGCACACGTCACGACGAAGGTGGCGTTTGCTCGGGTCATAATCTATGGAAACACTGAAATGTTCAACTATCGGAACCTCCATTATTTTGTTTTTTTCTGTTGTTGTTGAAGTCGACCCCACACACAAATATTACCCTAATTAAAAAAAAAAGCTGAAATAATTAAAGTAAAATTAGCACTTCGGTAATATTCGGAACGGCGTACCATCTTTCGTTTCGTTCCGATTGATTTCGTAGAATTCCTTTTACAAACGTCATGCAAACGTCACGACGGAGGTAACGTTTGCTCGGGTCCTGATCTATAGAAACACTGAAATTTTCCACTATCGGAACCTCCATTATTTTGTTTTTTTCTGTTGTTGTTGAACTCGACCCCACACACAAATATTACTCTAATTAAAAAAAAAAAAGCTGAAATAAATAAAGTAAAATTAGCACTTCGGTAATATTCGGAACGGCGTACCATCTTTCGTTTCGTTCCGTTCGATTTCGTAGAATTCCTTTTACAAACGTCATGCACACGTCACGACGAAGGTGGCGTTTGCTCGGGTCCTAATCTATAGAAACACTGAAATTTTCAACTGTCGGTACCTCCATTATTTTGTTTTTTTCTGTTGTTGTTGAACTCGACCCCACACACAAACATTACTCTAATTAAAAAAAAAAGCTGAAATAAATAAAGTAAAATTAGCACTTCGGTAATATTCGGAACGGCGTACCATCTTTCGTTTCGTTCCGTTCGATTTCGTAGAATTCCTTTTACAAACGTCATGCAAACGTCACGACGAAGGTGGCGTTTGCTCGGGTCATAATCTATGGAAACACTGAAATGTTCAACTATCGGAACCTCCATTATTTTGTTTTTTTCTGTTGTTGTTGAACTCGACCCCACACACAAATATTACTCTAATTAAAAAAAAAAAAGCTGAAATAAATAAAGTAAAATAAGCACTTCGGTAATATTCGGAACGGCGTACCATCTTTCGTTTCGTTCCGTTCGATTTCGTAGAATTCCTTTTACAAACGTCATGCACACGTCACGACGAAGGTGGCGTTTGCTCGGGTCATAATCTATGGAAACACTGAAATGTTCAACTATCGGAACCTCCATTATTTTGTTTTTTTCTGTTGTTGTTGAACTCGACCCCACACACAAATATTACCCTAATTAAAAAAAAAAGCTGAAATAATTAAAGTAAAATTAGCACTTCGGTAATATTCGGAACGGCGTACCATCTTTCGTTTCGTTCCGTTTGATTTCGTAGAATTCCTTTTACAAACGTCATGCAAACGTCACGACGGAGGTAACGTTTGCTCGGGTCCTGATCTATAGAAACACTGAAATTTTCCACTATCGGAACCTCCATTATTTTGTTTTTTTCTGTTGTTGTTGAACTCGACCCCACACACAAATATTACTCTAATTAAAAAAAAAAAGCTGAAATAAATAAAGTAAAATTAGCACTTCGGTAATATTCGGAACGGCGTACCATCTTTCGTTTCGTTCCGTTCGATTTCGTAGAATTCCTTTTACAAACGTCACGACGAAGGTGACGTTTGCTCGGGTCCTAATCTATGGAAACACTGAAATGTTCAACTGTCGGAACCTCCATTATTTTGTTTTTTTCTGTTGTTGTTGAACTCGACCCCACACACAAACATTACTCTAATTAAAAAAAAAAGCTGAAATAAATAAAGTAAAATTAGCACTTCGGTAATATTCGGAACGGCGTACCATCTTTCGTTTCGTTCCGTTCGATTTCGTAGAATTCCTTTTACAAACGTCATGCACACGTCACGACGAAGGTGGCGTTTGCTCGGGTCCTAATCTATGGAAACACTAAAATGTTCATCTATCGGAACCTCCATTATTTTGTTTTTTTCTGTTGTTGTTGAACTCGACCCCACACACAAATATTACCCTAATTAAAAAAAAAAGCTGAAATAAATAAAGTAAAATTAGCACTTCGGTAATATTCTGAACGGCGTACAATCTTTCGTTTCGTTCCGTTCGATTTCGTAGAATTCTTTTTACAAACGTCATGCACACGTCACGACGAAGGTGGCGTTTGCTCGGGTCCTAATCTATAGAAACACTGAAATTTACAACTGTCGCAACCTCCATTATTTTGTTTTTTTCTGTTGTTGTTGAACTCGACCCCACACACAAATATTACCCTAATTAAAAAAAAAAGCTGAAATAAATAAAGTAAAATTAGCACTTCGGTAATATTCTGAACGGCGTACCATCTTTCGTTTCGTTCCGTTCGATTTCGTAGAATTCCTTTTACAAACGTCACGACGAAGGTGACGTTTGCTCGGGTCCTAATCTATGGTAACACTGAAATGTTCAACTGTCGGAACCTCCATTATTTTGTTTTTTTCTGTTGTTGTTGAACTCGACCCCACACACAAACATTACTCTAATTAAAAAAAAAAGCTGAAATAAATAAAGTAAAATTAGCACTTCGGTAATATTCGGAACGGCGTACCATCTTTCGTTTCGTTCCGTTCGATTTCGTAGAATTCCTTTTACAAACGTCATGCACACGTCACGACGAAGGTGGCGTTTGCTCGGGTCCTAATCTATGGAAACACTAAAATGTTCATCTATCGGAACCTCCATTATTTTGTTTTTTTCTGTTGTTGTTGAACTCGACCCCACACACAAATATTACCCTAATTAAAAAAAAAAGCTGAAATAAATAAAGTAAAATTAGCACTTCGGTAATATTCGGAACGGCGTACCATCTTTCGTTTCGTTCCGTTCGATTTCGTAGAATTCCTTTTACAAACGTCATGCACACGTCACGACGAAGGTGGCGTTTGCTCGGGTCCTAATCTATGGAAACATTGAAATGTTCAACTATCGGAACCTCCATTATTTTGTTTTTTTCTGTTGTTGTTGAACTCGACCCCACACACAAATATTACCCTAATTAAAAAAAAAAGCTGAAATAATTAAAGTAAAATTAGCACTTCGGTAATATTCGGAACGGCGTACCATCTTTCGTTTCGTTCCGTTTGATTTCGTAGAATTCCTTTTACAAACGTCATGCACACGTCACGACGAAGGTGGCGTTTGCTCGGGTCCTAATCTATGGAAACACTGAAATGTTCAACTATCGGAACCTCCATTATTTTGTTTTTTTCTGTTGTTGTTGAACTCGACCCCACACACAAATATTACCCTAATTAAAAAAAAAAGCTGAAATAATTAAAGTAAAATTAGCACTTCGGTAATATTCGGAACGGCGTACCATCTTTCGTTTCGTTCCGTTTGATTTCGTAGAATTCCTTTTACAAACGTCATGCAAACGTCACGACGAAGGTGGCGATTGCTCGGGTCCTAATCTATAGAAACACTGAAATTTTCCACTATCGGAACCTCCATTATTTTGTTTTTTTCTGTTGTTGTTGAACTCGACCCCACACACAAATATTACTCTAATTAAAAAAAAAAAGCTGAAATAAATAAAGTAAAATTAGCACTTCGGTAATATTCGGAACGGCGTACCATCTTTCATTTCGTTCCGTTCGATTTCGTAGAATTCCTTTTACAAACGTCATGCACACGTCACGACGAAGGTGGCGTTTGCTCGGGTCCTAATCTATGGAAACACTAAAATGTTCATCTATCGGAACCTCCATTATTTTGTTTTTTTCTGTTGTTGTTGAACTCGACCCCACACACAAATATTACCCTAATTAAAAAAAAAAGCTGAAATAAATAAAGTAAAATTAGCACTTCGGTAATATTCGGAACGGTGTACCATCTTTCGTTTCGTTCCGTTCGATTTCGTAGAATTCCTTTTACAAACGTCATGCAAACGTCACGACGGAGGTAACGCTTGCTCGGGTCCTGATCTATAGATACACTGAAATGTTAAACTATCGGAACCTCCATTATTTTGTTTTTTTCTGTTGTTGTTGAACTCGACCCCACAAACAAATATTACCCTAATTAAAAAAAAAAGCTGAAATAAATAAAGTAAAATTAGCACTTCGGTAATATTCGGAATGGCGTACCATCTTTCGTTTCGTTCCGTTCGATTTCGTAGAATTCCTTTTACAAACGTCATGCAAACGTCACGACGAAGGTGGCGTTTGCTCGGGTCCTAATCTATGGAAACACTGAAATGTTCAACTGTCGGAACCTCTATTATTTTGTTTTTTTCTGTTGTTGTTGAACTCGACCCCACACACAAATATTACTCTAATTTAAAAAAAAAGCTGAAATAAATAAAGTAAAATTAGCACTTCGGTAATATTCGGAACGGCGTACCATCTTTCGTTTCGTTCCGTTCGATTTCGTAGAATTCCTTTTACAAACGTCATGCAAACGTCACGACGGAGGTAACGTTTGCTCGGGTCCGGATCTATAGAAACACTGAAATTTTCAACTATCGGAACCTCCATTATTTTGTTTTTTTCTGTTGTTATTGAACTCGACCCCACACACAAATATTACCCTAATTAAAAAAAAAAGCTGAAATAAATAAAGTAAAATTAGCACTTCGGTAATATTCGGAACGGCGTACCATCTTTCGTTTCGTTCCGTTCGATTTCGTAGAATTCCTTTTACAAACGTCATGCAAACTTTACGACGAAGGTGGCGTTTGCTCGGGTCCTAATCTATGGAAACACTGAAATGTTCAACTGTCGGAACCTCCATTATTTTGTTTTTTTTCAGTTGTTGTTGAACTCGACCCCACACACAAATATTACCCTAATTAAAAAAAAAAGCTGAAATAAATAAAGTAAAATTAGCACTTCGGTAATATTCGGAACGGCGTACCATCTTTCGTTTCGTTCCGTTCGATTTCGTAGAATTCCTTTTACAAACGTCATGCAAACGTCACGACGGAGGTAACGTTTGCTCGGGTCCGGATCTATAGAAACACTGAAATTTTCAACTATCGGAACCTCCATTATTTTGTTTTTTTCTGTTTTTGTTGAACTCGACCCCACACACAAATATTACTCTAATTAAAAAAAAAAGCTGAAATAAATAAAGTAAAATTAGCACTTCGGTAATATTCGGAACGGCGTACCATCTTTCGTTTCGTTCCGTTCGATTTCGTAGAATTCCTTTTACAAACGTCATGCAAACGTCACGACGAAGGTGGCGTTTTCTAGGGTCCTAATCTATGGAAACACTGAAATGTTCAACTGTCGGAACCTCCATTATTTTGTTTTTTTCAGTTGTTGTTGAACTCGACCCCACACACAAATATTACCCTAATTAAAAAAAAAAGCTGAAATAAATAAAGTAAAATTAGCACTTCGGTAATATTCGGAACGGTGTACCATCTTTCGTTTCGTTCCGTTCGATTTCGTAGAATTCCTTTTACAAACGTCATGCAAACGTCACGACGGAGGTAACGCTTGCTCGGGTCCTGATCTATAGATACACTGAAATGTTAAACTATCGGAACCTCCATTATTTTGTTTTTTTCTGTTGTTGTTGAACTCGACCCCACAAACAAATATTACCCTAATTAAAAAAAAAAGCTGAAATAAATAAAGTAAAATTAGCACTTCGGTAATATTCGGAATGGCGTACCATCTTTCGTTTCGTTCCGTTCGATTTCGTAGAATTCCTTTTACAAACGTCATGCAAACGTCACGACGAAGGTGGCGTTTGCTCGGGTCCTAATCTATGGAAACACTGAAATGTTCAACTGTCGGAACCTCTATTATTTTGTTTTTTTCTGTTGTTGTTGAACTCGACCCCACACACAAATATTACTCTAATTTAAAAAAAAAGCTGAAATAAATAAAGTAAAATTAGCACTTCGGTAATATTCGGAACGGCGTACCATCTTTCGTTTCGTTCCGTTCGATTTCGTAGAATTCCTTTTACAAACGTCATGCAAACGTCACGACGAAGGTGGCATTTGCTCGGGTCCTAATCTATGGAAACACTGAAATGTTCAACTGTCGGAACCTCCATTATTTTGTTTTTTTCTGTTGTTGTTGAACTCGACCCCACACACAAATATTACTCTAATTTAAAAAAAAAAGCTGAAATAAATAAAGTAAAATTAGCACTTCGGTAATATTCGGAACGGCGTACCATCTTTCGTTTCGTTCCGTTCGATTTCGTAGAATTCCTTTTACAAACGTCATGCAAACGTCACGACGGAGGTAACGTTTGCTCGGGTCCGGATCTATAGAAACACTGAAATTTTCAACTATCGGAACCTCCATTATTTTGTTTTTTTCTGTTTTTGTTGAACTCGACCCCACACACAAATATTACTCTAATTAAAAAAAAAGCTGAAATAAATAAAGTAAAATTAGCACTTCGGTAATATTCGGAACGGCGTACCATCTTTCGTTTCGTTCCGTTCGATTTCGTAGAATTCCTTTTACAAACGTCATGCAAACGTCACGACGAAGGTGGCGTTTGCTCGGGTTCTAATCTATGGAAACACTGAAATGTTCAACTGTCGGAACCTCCATTATTTTGTTTTTTTTCTGTTGTTGTTGAACTCGACCCCACACACAAATATTACTCTAATTAAAAAAAAAAGCTGAAATAAATAAAGTAAAATTAGCACTTCGGTAATATTCGGAACGGCGTACCATCTTTCGTTTCGTTCCGTTCGATTTCGTAGAATTCCTTTTACAAACGTCTTGCAAACGTCACGACGAAGGTGGCGTTTGCTCGAGTCCTAATCTATGGAAACACTGAAATGTTCAACTGTCGGAACCTCTATTATTTTGTTTTTTTCTGTTGTTGTTGAACTCGACCCCACACACAAATATTACTCTAATTAAAAAAAAAAGCTGAATTAAATAAAGAAAAATTAGCACTTCGGTAATATTCGGAACGGCGTACCATCTTTCGTTTCGTTCCGTTCGATTTCGTAGAATTCCTTTTACAAACGTCATGCAAACGTCACGACGAAGGTGGCGTTTGCTCGGATCCTAATCTATGGAAACACTGAAATGTTCAACTGTCGGAACCTCCATTATTTTGTTTTTTTCTGTTGTTGTTGAACTCGACCCCACACACAAATATTACTCTAATTTTAAAAAAAAAGCTGAAATAAATAAAGTAAAATTAGCACTTCGGTAATATTCGGAACGGCGTACCATCTTTCGTTTCGTTCCGTTCGATTTCGTGGAATTCCTTTTACAAACGTCATGCAAACGTCACGACGGAGGTAACGTTTGCTCGGGTCCGGATCTATAGAAACACTGAAATTTTCAACTATCGGAACCTCCATTATTTTGTTTTATTCTGTTGTTATTGAACTCGACCCCACACACAAATATTACCCTAATTAAAAAAAAAAGCTGAAATAAATAAAGTAAAATTAGCACTTCGGTAATATTCGGAACGGCGTACCATCTTTCGTTTCGTTCCGTTCGATTTCGTAGAATTCCTTTTACAAACGTCATGCACACGTCACGACGAAGGTGGCGTTTGCTCGGGTCCTAATCTATGGAAACATTGAAATGTTCAACTATCGGAACCTCCATTATTTTGTTTTTTTCTGTTGTTGTTGAACTCGACCCCACACACAAATATTACCCTAATTAAAAAAAAAAGCTGAAATAAATAAAGTAAAATTAGCACTTCGGTAATATTCGGAACGGCGTACCATCTTTCGTTTCGTTCCGTTCGATTTCGTAGAATTCCTTTTACAAACGTCATGCACACGTCACGACGAAGGTGGCGTTTGCTCGGGTCCTAATCTATAGAAACACTGAAATTTTCAACTGTCGGTACCTCCATTATTTTGTTTTTTTCTGTTGTTGTTGAACTCGACCCCACACACAAACATTACTCTAATTAAAAAAAAAAGCTGAAATAAATAAAGTAAAATTAGCACTTCGGTAATATTCGGAACGGCGTACCATCTTTCGTTTCGTTCCGTTCGATTTCGTAGAATTCCTTTTACAAACGTCATGCAAACGTCACGACGAAGGTGGCGTTTGCTCGGGTCATAATCTATGGAAACACTGAAATGTTCAACTATCGGAACCTCCATTATTTTGTTTTTTTCTGTTGTTGTTGAACTCGACCCCACACACAAATATTACTCTAATTAAAAAAAAAAAAGCTGAAATAAATAAAGTAAAATTAGCACTTCGGTAATATTCGGAACGGCGTACCATCTTTCGTTTCGTTCCGTTCGATTTCGTAGAATTCCTTTTACAAACGTCATGCACACGTCACGACGAAGGTGGCGTTTGCTCGGGTCATAATCTATGGAAACACTGAAATTTTCCACTATCGGAACCTCCATTATTTTGTTTTTTTCTGTTGTTGTTGAACTCGACCCCACACACAAATATTACTCTAATTAAAAAAAAAAAGCTGAAATAAATAAAGTAAAATTAGCACTTCGGTAATATTCTGAACGGCGTACAATCTTTCGTTTCGTTCCGTTCGATTTCGTAGAATTCTTTTTACAAACGTCATGCACACGTCACGACGAAGGTGGCGTTTGCTCGGGTCCTAATCTATAGAAACACTGAAATTTACAACTGTCGCAACCTCCATTATTTTGTTTTTTTCTGTTGTTGTTGAACTCGACCCCACACACAAATATTACCCTAATTAAAAAAAAAAGCTGAAATAAATAAAGTAAAATTAGCACTTCGGTAATATTCTGAACGGCGTACCATCTTTCGTTTCGTTCCGTTCGATTTCGTAGAATTCCTTTTACAAACGTCACGACGAAGGTGACGTTTGCTCGGGTCCTAATCTATGGAAACACTGAAATGTTCAACTGTCGGAACCTCCATTATTTTGTTTTTTTCTGTTGTTGTTGAACTCGACCCCACACACAAACATTACTCTAATTAAAAAAAAAAGCTGAAATAAATAAAGTAAAATTAGCACTTCGGTAATATTCGGAACGGCGTACCATCTTTCGTTTCGTTCCGTTCGATTTCGTAGAATTCCTTTTACAAACGTCATGCACACGTCACGACGAAGGTGGCGTTTGCTCGGGTCCTAATCTATGGAAACACTGAAATGTTCAACTGTCGGAACCTCCATTATTTTGTTTTTTTCTGTTGTTGTTGAACTCGACCCCACACACAAACATTACTCTAATTAAAAAAAAAAGCTGAAATAAATAAAGTAAAATTAGCACTTCGGTAATATTCTGAACGGCGTACCATCTTTCGTTTCGTTCCGTTCGATTTCGTAGAATTCCTTTTACAAACGTCACGACGAAGGTGACGTTTGCTCGGGTCCTAATCTATGGAAACACTGAAATGTTCAACTGTCGGAACCTCCATTATTTTGTTTTTTTCTGTTGTTGTTGAACTCGACCCCACACACAAACATTACTCTAATTAAAAAAAAAAGCTGAAATAAATAAAGTAAAATTAGCACTTCGGTAATATTCGGAACGGCGTACCATCTTTCGTTTCGTTCCGTTCGATTTCGTAGAATTCCTTTTACAAACGTCATGCACACGTCACGACGAAGGTGGCGTTTGCTCGGGTCCTAATCTATGGAAACACTAAAATGTTCATCTATCGGAACCTCCATTATTTTGTTTTTTTCTGTTGTTGTTGAACTCGACCCCACACACAAATATTACCCTAATTAAAAAAAAAAGCTGAAATAAATAAAGTAAAATTAGCACTTCGGTAATATTCGGAACGGCGTACCATCTTTCGTTTCGTTCCGTTCGATTTCGTAGAATTCCTTTTACAAACGTCATGCACACGTCACGACGAAGGTGGCGTTTGCTCGGGTCCTAATCTATGGAAACATTGAAATGTTCAACTATCGGAACCTCCATTATTTTGTTTTTTTCTGTTGTTGTTGAACTCGACCCCACACACAAATATTACCCTAATTAAAAAAAAAAGCTGAAATAATTAAAGTAAAATTAGCACTTCGGTAATATTCGGAACGGCGTACCATCTTTCGTTTCGTTCCGTTTGATTTCGTAGAATTCCTTTTACAAACGTCATGCACACGTCACGACGAAGGTGGCGTTTGCTCGGGTCCTAATCTATGGAAACACTGAAATGTTCAACTATCGGAACCTCCATTATTTTGTTGTTTTCTGTTGTTGTTGAACTCGACCCCACACACAAATATTACCCTAATTAAAAAAAAAAGCTGAAATAATTAAAGTAAAATTAGCACTTCGGTAATATTCGGAACGGCGTACCATCTTTCGTTTCGTTCCGTTTGATTTCGTAGAATTCCTTTTACAAACGTCATGCAAACGTCACGACGAAGGTGGCGATTGCTCGGGTCCTAATCTATAGAAACACTGAAATTTTCCACTATCGGAACCTCCATTATTTTGTTTTTTTCTGTTGTTGTTGAACTCGACCCCACACACAAATATTACTCTAATTAAAAAAAAAAAGCTGAAATAAATAAAGTAAAATTAGCACTTCGGTAATATTCGGAACGGCGTACCATCTTTCATTTCGTTCCGTTCGATTTCGTAGAATTCCTTTTACAAACGTCATGCACACGTCACGACGAAGGTGGCGTTTGCTCGGGTCCTAATCTATGGAAACACTAAAATGTTCATCTATCGGAACCTCCATTATTTTGTTTTTTTCTGTTGTTGTTGAACTCGACCCCACACACAAATATTACCCTAATTAAAAAAAAAAGCTGAAATAAATAAAGTAAAATTAGCACTTCGGTAATATTCGGAACGGCGTACCATCTTTCGTTTCGTTCCGTTTGATTTCGTAGAATTCCTTTTACAAACGTCTTGCAAACGTCACGACGGAGGTAACGTTTGCTCGGGTCCTGATCTATAGAAACACTGAAATTTTCCACTATCGGAACCTCCATTATTTTGTTTTTTTCTGTTGTTGTTGAACTCGACCCCACACACAAATATTACTCTAATTAAAAAAAAAAAGCTGAAATAAATAAAGTAAAATTAGCACTTCGGTAATATTCGGAACGGCGTACCATCTTTCATTTCGTTCCGTTCGATTTCGTAGAATTCCTTTTACAAACGTCATGCACACGTCACGACGAAGGTGGCGTTTGCTCGGGTCCTAATCTATGGAAACACTAAAATGTTCATCTATCGGAACCTCCATTATTTTGTTTTTTTCTGTTGTTGTTGAACTCGACCCCACACACAAATATTACCCTAATTAAAAAAAAAAGCTGAAATAAATAAAGTAAAATTAGCACTTCGGTAATATTCGGAACGGTGTACCATCTTTCGTTTCGTTCCGTTCGATTTCGTAGAATTCCTTTTACAAACGTCATGCAAACGTCACGACGGAGGTAACGCTTGCTCGGGTCCTGATCTATAGATACACTGAAATGTTAAACTATCGGAACCTCCATTATTTTGTTTTTTTCTGTTGTTGTTGAACTCGACCCCACAAACAAATATTACCCTAATTAAAAAAAAAAGCTGAAATAAATAAAGTAAAATTAGCACTTCGGTAATATTCGGAATGGCGTACCATCTTTCGTTTCGTTCCGTTCGATTTCGTAGAATTCCTTTTACAAACGTCATGCAAACGTCACGACGAAGGTGGCGTTTTCTAGGGTCCTAATCTATGGAAACACTGAAATGTTCAACTGTCGGAACCTCCATTATTTTGTTTTTTTCAGTTGTTGTTGAACTCGACCCCACACACAAATATTACCCTAATTAAAAAAAAAAGCTGAAATAAATAAAGTAAAATTAGCACTTCGGTAATATTCGGAACGGTGTACCATCTTTCGTTTCGTTCCGTTCGATTTCGTAGAATTCCTTTTACAAACGTCATGCAAACGTCACGACGGAGGTAACGCTTGCTCGGGTCCTGATCTATAGATACACTGAAATGTTAAACTATCGGAACCTCCATTATTTTGTTTTTTTCTGTTGTTGTTGAACTCGACCCCACAAACAAATATTACCCTAATTAAAAAAAAAAAGCTGAAATAAATAAAGTAAAATTAGCACTTCGGTAATATTCGGAACGGCGTACCATCTTTCATTTCGTTCCGTTCGATTTCGTAGAATTCCTTTTACAAACGTCATGCACACGTCACGACGAAGGTGGCGTTTGCTCGGGTCCTAATCTATGGAAACACTAAAATGTTCATCTATCGGAACCTCCATTATTTTGTTTTTTTCTGTTGTTGTTGAACTCGACCCCACACACAAATATTACCCTAATTAAAAAAAAAAGCTGAAATAAATAAAGTAAAATTAGCACTTCGGTAATATTCGGAACGGTGTACCATCTTTCGTTTCGTTCCGTTCGATTTCGTAGAATTCCTTTTACAAACGTCATGCAAACGTCACGACGGAGGTAACGCTTGCTCGGGTCCTGATCTATAGATACACTGAAATGTTAAACTATCGGAACCTCCATTATTTTGTTTTTTTCTGTTGTTGTTGAACTCGACCCCACAAACAAATATTACCCTAATTAAAAAAAAAAGCTGAAATAAATAAAGTAAAATTAGCACTTCGGTAATATTCGGAATGGCGTACCATCTTTCGTTTCGTTCCGTTCGATTTCGTAGAATTCCTTTTACAAACGTCATGCAAACGTCACGACGAAGGTGGCGTTTTCTAGGGTCCTAATCTATGGAAACACTGAAATGTTCAACTGTCGGAACCTCCATTATTTTGTTTTTTTCAGTTGTTGTTGAACTCGACCCCACACACAAATATTACCCTAATTAAAAAAAAAAGCTGAAATAAATAAAGTAAAATTAGCACTTCGGTAATATTCGGAACGGTGTACCATCTTTCGTTTCGTTCCGTTCGATTTCGTAGAATTCCTTTTACAAACGTCATGCAAACGTCACGACGGAGGTAACGCTTGCTCGGGTCCTGATCTATAGATACACTGAAATGTTAAACTATCGGAACCTCCATTATTTTGTTTTTTTCTGTTGTTGTTGAACTCGACCCCACAAACAAATATTACCCTAATTAAAAAAAAAAAGCTGAAATAAATAAAGTAAAATTAGCACTTCGGTAATATTCGGAATGGCGTACCATCTTTCGTTTCGTTCCGTTCGATTTCGTAGAATTCCTTTTACAAACGTCATGCAAACGTCACGACGAAGGTGGCGTTTGCTCGGGTCCTAATCTATGGAAACACTGAAATGTTCAACTGTCGGAACCTCTATTATTTTGTTTTTTTCTGTTGTTGTTGAACTCGACCCCACACACAAATATTACTCTAATTTAAAAAAAAAGCTGAAATAAATAAAGTAAAATTAGCACTTCGGTAATATTCGGAACGGCGTACCATCTTTCGTTTCGTTCCGTTCGATTTCGTAGAATTCCTTTTACAAACGTCATGCAAACGTCACGACGGAGGTAACGTTTGCTCGGGTCCGGATCTATAGAAACACTGAAATTTTCAACTATCGGAACCTCCATTATTTTGTTTTTTTCTGTTTTTGTTGAACTCGACCCCACACACAAATATTACTCTAATTAAAAAAAAAGCTGAAATAAATAAAGTAAAATTAGCACTTCGGTAATATTCGGAACGGCGTACCATCTTTCGTTTCGTTCCGTTCGATTTCGTAGAATTCCTTTTACAAACGTCTTGCAAACGTCACGACGAAGGTGGCGTTTGCTCGAGTCCTAATCTATGGAAACACTGAAATGTTCAACTGTCGGAACCTCTATTATTTTGTTTTTTTCTGTTGTTGTTGAACTCGACCCCACACACAAATATTACTCTAATTAAAAAAAAAAGCTGAATTAAATAAAGAAAAATTAGCACTTCGGTAATATTCGGAACGGCGTACCATCTTTCGTTTCGTTCCGTTCGATTTCGTAGAATTCCTTTTACAAACGTCATGCAAACGTCACGACGAAGGTGGCGTTTGCTCGGATCCTAATCTATGGAAACACTGAAATGTTCAACTGTCGGAACCTCCATTATTTTGTTTTTTTCTGTTGTTGTTGAACTCGACCCCACACACAAATATTACTCTAATTTAAAAAAAAAAGCTGAAATAAATAAAGTAAAATTAGCACTTCGGTAATATTCGGAACGGCGTACCATCTTTCGTTTCGTTCCGTTCGATTTCGTGGAATTCCTTTTACAAACGTCATGCAAACGTCACGACGGAGGTAACGTTTGCTCGGGTCCGGATCTATAGAAACACTGAAATTTTCAACTATCGGAACCTCCATTATTTTGTTTTATTCTGTTGTTATTGAACTCGACCCCACACACAAATATTACCCTAATTAAAAAAAAAAGCTGAAATAAATAAAGTAAAATTAGCACTTCGGTAATATTCGGAACGGCGTACCATCTTTCGTTTCGTTCCGTTCGATTTCGTAGAATTCCTTTTACAAACGTCATGCACACGTCACGACGAAGGTGGCGTTTGCTCGGGTCCTAATCTATGGAAACATTGAAATGTTCAACTATCGGAACCTCCATTATTTTGTTTTTTTCTGTTGTTGTTGAACTCGACCCCACACACAAATATTACCCTAATTAAAAAAAAAAGCTGAAATAAATAAAGTAAAATTAGCACTTCGGTAATATTCGGAACGGCGTACCATCTTTCGTTTCGTTCCGTTCGATTTCGTAGAATTCCTTTTACAAACGTCATGCACACGTCACGACGAAGGTGGCGTTTGCTCGGGTCCTAATCTATAGAAACACTGAAATTTTCAACTGTCGGTACCTCCATTATTTTGTTTTTTTCTGTTGTTGTTGAACTCGACCCCACACACAAACATTACTCTAATTTAAAAAAAAAGCTGAAATAAATAAAGTAAAATTAGCACTTCGGTAATATTCGGAACGGCGTACCATCTTTCGTTTCGTTCCGTTCGATTTCGTAGAATTCCTTTTACAAACGTCATGCAAACGTCACGACGAAGGTGGCGTTTGCTCGGGTCATAATCTATGGAAACACTGAAATGTTCAACTATCGGAACCTCCATTATTTTGTTTTTTTCTGTTGTTGTTGAACTCGACCCCACACACAAATATTACTCTAATTAAAAAAAAAAAAGCTGAAATAAATAAAGTAAAATTAGCACTTCGGTAATATTCGGAACGGCGTACCATCTTTCGTTTCGTTCCGTTCGATTTCGTAGAATTCCTTTTACAAACGTCATGCACACGTCACGACGAAGGTGGCGTTTGCTCGGGTCATAATCTATGGAAACACTGAAATGTTCAACTATCGGAACCTCCATTATTTTGTTTTTTTCTGTTGTTGTTGAACTCGACCCCACACACAAATATTACCCTAATTAAAAAAAAAAGCTGAAATAATTAAAGTAAAATTAGCACTTCGGTAATATTCGGAACGGCGTACCATCTTTCGTTTCGTTCCGTTTGATTTCGTAGAATTCCTTTTACAAACGTCATGCAAACGTCACGACGGAGGTAACGTTTGCTCGGGTCCTGATCTATAGAAACACTGAAATTTTCCACTATCGGAACCTCCATTATTTTGTTTTTTTCTGTTGTTGTTGAACTCGACCCCACACACAAATATTACTCTAATTAAAAAAAAAAAGCTGAAATAAATAAAGTAAAATTAGCACTTCGGTAATATTCTGAACGGCGTACAATCTTTCGTTTCGTTCCGTTCGATTTCGTAGAATTCTTTTTACAAACGTCATGCACACGTCACGACGAAGGTGGCGTTTGCTCGGGTCCTAATCTATAGAAACACTGAAATTTACAACTGTCGCAACCTCCATTATTTTGTTTTTTTCTGTTGTTGTTGAACTCGACCCCACACACAAATATTACCCTAATTAAAAAAAAAAGCTGAAATAAATAAAGTAAAATTAGCACTTCGGTAATATTCTGAACGGCGTACCATCTTTCGTTTCGTTCCGTTCGATTTCGTAGAATTCCTTTTACAAACGTCACGACGAAGGTGACGTTTGCTCGGGTCCTAATCTATGGAAACACTGAAATGTTCAACTGTCGGAACCTCCATTATTTTGTTTTTTTCTGTTGTTGTTGAACTCGACCCCACACACAAACATTACTCTAATTAAAAAAAAAAGCTGAAATAAATAAAGTAAAATTAGCACTTCGGTAATATTCGGAACGGCGTACCATCTTTCGTTTCGTTCCGTTTGATTTCGTAGAATTCCTTTTACAAACGTCATGCACACGTCACGACGAAGGTGGCGTTTGCTCGGGTCCTAATCTATGGAAACACTGAAATGTTCAACTATCGGAACCTCCATTATTTTGTTTTTTTCTGTTGTTGTTGAACTCGACCCCACACACAAATATTACCCTAATTAAAAAAAAAAGCTGAAATAATTAAAGTAAAATTAGCACTTCGGTAATATTCGGAACGGCGTACCATCTTTCGTTTCGTTCCGTTTGATTTCGTAGAATTCCTTTTACAAACGTCATGCAAACGTCACGACGAAGGTGGCGATTGCTCGGGTCCTAATCTATAGAAACACTGAAATTTTCCACTATCGGAACCTCCATTATTTTGTTTTTTTCTGTTGTTGTTGAACTCGACCCCACACACAAATATTACTCTAATTAAAAAAAAAAAGCTGAAATAAATAAAGTAAAATTAGCACTTCGGTAATATTCGGAACGGCGTACCATCTTTCATTTCGTTCCGTTCGATTTCGTAGAATTCCTTTTACAAACGTCATGCACACGTCACGACGAAGGTGGCGTTTGCTCGGGTCCTAATCTATGGAAACACTAAAATGTTCATCTATCGGAACCTCCATTATTTTGTTTTTTTCTGTTGTTGTTGAACTCGACCCCACACACAAATATTACCCTAATTAAAAAAAAAAGCTGAAATAAATAAAGTAAAATTAGCACTTCGGTAATATTCGGAACGGCGTACCATCTTTCGTTTCGTTCCGTTCGATTTCGTAGAATTCCTTTTACAAACGTCATGCAAACGTCACGACGGAGGTAACGCTTGCTCGGGTCCTGATCTATAGATACACTGAAATGTTAAACTATCGGAACCTCCATTATTTTGTTTTTTTCTGTTGTTGTTGAACTCGACCCCACAAACAAATATTACCCTAATTAAAAAAAAAAGCTGAAATAAATAAAGTAAAATTAGCACTTCGGTAATATTCGGAATGGCGTACCATCTTTCGTTTCGTTCCGTTCGATTTCGTAGAATTCCTTTTACAAACGTCATGCAAACGTCACGACGAAGGTGGCGTTTGCTCGGGTCCTAATCTATGGAAACACTGAAATGTTCAACTGTCGGAACCTCTATTATTTTGTTTTTTTCTGTTGTTGTTGAACTCGACCCCACACACAAATATTACTCTAATTTAAAAAAAAAGCTGAAATAAATAAAGTAAAATTAGCACTTCGGTAATATTCGGAACGGCGTACCATCTTTCGTTTCGTTCCGTTCGATTTCGTAGAATTCCTTTTACAAACGTCATGCAAACGTCACGACGGAGGTAACGTTTGCTCGGGTCCGGATCTATAGAAACACTGAAATTTTCAACTATCGGAACCTCCATTATTTTGTTTTTTTCTGTTGTTATTGAACTCGACCCCACACACAAATATTACCCTAATTAAAAAAAAAAGCTGAAATAAATAAAGTAAAATTAGCACTTCGGTAATATTCGGAACGGCGTACCATCTTTCGTTTCGTTCCGTTCGATTTCGTAGAATTCCTTTTACAAACGTCATGCAAACTTTACGACGAAGGTGGCGTTTGCTCGGGTCCTAATCTATGGAAACACTGAAATGTTCAACTGTCGGAACCTCCATTATTTTGTTTTTTTTCAGTTGTTGTTGAACTCGACCCCACACACAAATATTACCCTAATTAAAAAAAAAAGCTGAAATAAATAAAGTAAAATTAGCACTTCGGTAATATTCGGAACGGCGTACCATCTTTCGTTTCGTTCCGTTCGATTTCGTAGAATTCCTTTTACAAACGTCATGCAAACGTCACGACGGAGGTAACGTTTGCTCGGGTCCGGATCTATAGAAACACTGAAATTTTCAACTATCGGAACCTCCATTATTTTGTTTTTTTCTGTTTTTGTTGAACTCGACCCCACACACAAATATTACTCTAATTAAAAAAAAAAGCTGAAATAAATAAAGTAAAATTAGCACTTCGGTAATATTCGGAACGGCGTACCATCTTTCGTTTCGTTCCGTTCGATTTCGTAGAATTCCTTTTACAAACGTCATGCAAACGTCACGACGAAGGTGGCGTTTTCTAGGGTCCTAATCTATGGAAACACTGAAATGTTCAACTGTCGGAACCTCCATTATTTTGTTTTTTTCAGTTGTTGTTGAACTCGACCCCACACACAAATATTACCCTAATTAAAAAAAAAAGCTGAAATAAATAAAGTAAAATTAGCACTTCGGTAATATTCGGAACGGTGTACCATCTTTCGTTTCGTTCCGTTCGATTTCGTAGAATTCCTTTTACAAACGTCATGCAAACGTCACGACGGAGGTAACGCTTGCTCGGGTCCTGATCTATAGATACACTGAAATGTTAAACTATCGGAACCTCCATTATTTTGTTTTTTTCTGTTGTTGTTGAACTCGACCCCACAAACAAATATTACCCTAATTAAAAAAAAAAGCTGAAATAGCACTTCGGTAATATTCGGAATGGCGTACCATCTTTCGTTTCGTTCCGTTCGATTTCGTAGAATTCCTTTTACAAACGTCATGCAAACGTCACGACGAAGGTGGCGTTTGCTCGGGTCCTAATCTATGGAAACACTGAAATGTTCAACTGTCGGAACCTCTATTATTTTGTTTTTTTCTGTTGTTGTTGAACTCGACCCCACACACAAATATTACTCTAATTTAAAAAAAAAGCTGAAATAAATAAAGTAAAATTAGCACTTCGGTAATATTCGGAACGGCGTACCATCTTTCGTTTCGTTCCGTTCGATTTCGTAGAATTCCTTTTACAAACGTCATGCAAACGTCACGACGAAGGTGGCATTTGCTCGGGTCCTAATCTATGGAAACACTGAAATGTTCAACTGTCGGAACCTCCATTATTTTGTTTTTTTCTGTTGTTGTTGAACTCGACCCCACACACAAATATTACTCTAATTTAAAAAAAAAAGCTGAAATAAATAAAGTAAAATTAGCACTTCGGTAATATTCGGAACGGCGTACCATCTTTCGTTTCGTTCCGTTCGATTTCGTAGAATTCCTTTTACAAACGTCATGCAAACGTCACGACGGAGGTAACGTTTGCTCGGGTCCGGATCTATAGAAACACTGAAATTTTCAACTATCGGAACCTCCATTATTTTGTTTTTTTCTGTTTTTGTTGAACTCGACCCCACACACAAATATTACTCTAATTAAAAAAAAAGCTGAAATAAATAAAGTAAAATTAGCACTTCGGTAATATTCGGAACGGCGTACCATCTTTCGTTTCGTTCCGTTCGATTTCGTAGAATTCCTTTTACAAACGTCATGCAAACGTCACGACGAAGGTGGCGTTTGCTCGGGTTCTAATCTATGGAAACACTGAAATGTTCAACTGTCGGAACCTCCATTATTTTGTTTTTTTTCTGTTGTTGTTGAACTCGACCCCACACACAAATATTACTCTAATTAAAAAAAAAAGCTGAAATAAATAAAGTAAAATTAGCACTTCGGTAATATTCGGAACGGCGTACCATCTTTCGTTTCGTTCCGTTCGATTTCGTAGAATTCCTTTTACAAACGTCTTGCAAACGTCACGACGAAGGTGGCGTTTGCTCGAGTCCTAATCTATGGAAACACTGAAATGTTCAACTGTCGGAACCTCTATTATTTTGTTTTTTTCTGTTGTTGTTGAACTCGACCCCACACACAAATATTACTCTAATTAAAAAAAAAGCTGAATTAAATAAAGAAAAATTAGCACTTCGGTAATATTCGGAACGGCGTACCATCTTTCGTTTCGTTCCGTTCGATTTCGTAGAATTCCTTTTACAAACGTCATGCAAACGTCACGACGAAGGTGGCGTTTGCTCGGATCCTAATCTATGGAAACACTGAAATGTTCAACTGTCGGAACCTCTATTATTTTGTTTTTTTTCTGTTGTTGTTGAACTCGACCCCACACACAAATATTACTCTAATTTAAAAAAAAAAGCTGAAATAAATAAAGTAAAATTAGCACTTCGGTAATATTCGGAACGGCGTACCATCTTTCGTTTCGTTCCGTTCGATTTCGTGGAATTCCTTTTACAAACGTCATGCAAACGTCACGACGGAGGTAACGTTTGCTCGGGTCCGGATCTATAGAAACACTGAAATTTTCAATTATCGGAACCTCCATTATTTTGTTTTATTCTGTTGTTATTGAACTCGACCCCACACACAAATATTACCCTAATTAAAAAAAAAAGCTGAAATAAATAAAGTAAAATTAGCACTTCGGTAATATTCGGAACGGCGTACCATCTTTCGTTTCGTTCCGTTCGATTTCGTAGAATTCCTTTTACAAACGTCATGCAAACTTTACGACGAAGGTGGCGTTTGCTCGGGTCCTAATCTATGGAAACACTGAAATGTTCAACTGTCGGAACCTCTATTATTTTGTTTTTTTCTGTTGTTGTTGAACTCGACCCCACACACAAATATTACTCTAATTAAAAAAAAAAGCTGAAATAAATAAAGTAAAATTAGCACTTCGGTAATATTCGGAACGGCGTACCATCTTTCGTTTCGTTCCGTTCGATTTCGTAGAATTCCTTTTACAAACGTCATGCAAACGTCACGACGAAGGTGGCGTTTGCTCGGGTTCTAATCTATGGAAACACTGAAATGTTCAACTGTCGGAACCTCCATTATTTTGTTTTTTTCTGTTGTTGTTGAACTCGACCCCACACACAAATATTACTCTAATTTAAAAAAAAAGCTGAAATAAATAAAGTAAAATTAGCACTTCGGTAATATTCGGAATGGCGTACCATCTTTCGTTTCGTTCCGTTCGATTTCGTAGAATTCCTTTTACAAACGTCATGCAAACGTCACGACGAAGGTGGCGTTTGCTCGGGTCCTAATCTATGGAAACACTGAAATGTTCAACTGTCGGAACCTCTATTATTTTGTTTTTTTCTGTTGTTGTTGAACTCGACCCCACACACAAATATTACTCTAATGAAAAAAAAAAGCTGAAATAAATAAAGTAAAATTAGCACTTCGGTAATATTCGGAACGGCGTACCATCTTTCGTTTCGTTCCGTTCGATTTCGTAGAATTCCTTTTACAAACGTCATGCTAACGTCACGACGGAGGTACCGTTTGCTCGGGTCCTGATCTATATAAACACTGAAATTTTCAACGATCGGAAGCTCCATTATTTTGTTTTTTTCTGTTGTTGTTGAACTCGACCCCACACACAAATATTACCCTAATTAAAAAAAAAGCTGAAATAAATAAAGTAAAATTAGCACTTCGATAATATTCGGAATGGCGTACCATCTTTCCTTTCGTTCCGTTCGATTTAGTAGAATTCCTTTTACAAACGTCATGCAAACGTCACGACGAAGGTGGCGTTTGCTCGGATCCTAATCTATGGAAACACTGAAATGTTCAACTGTCGGAACCTCCATTATTTTGTTTTTTTCTGTTGTTGTTGAACTCGACCCCACACACAAATATTACTCTAATTTAAAAAAAAAAGCTGAAATAAATAAAGTAAAATTAGCACTTCGGTAATATTCGGAACGGCGTACCATCTTTCGTTTCGTTCCGTTCGATTTCGTGGAATTCCTTTTACAAACGTCATGCAAACGTCACGACGGAGGTAACGTTTGCTCGGGTCCGGATCTATAGAAACACTGAAATTTTCAACTATCGGAACCTCCATTATTTTGTTTTATTCTGTTGTTATTGAACTCGACCCCACACACAAATATTACCCTAATTAAAAAAAAAAGCTGAAATAAATAAAGTAAAATTAGCACTTCGGTAATATTCGGAACGGCGTACCATCTTTCGTTTCGTTCCGTTCGATTTCGTAGAATTCCTTTTACAAACGTCATGCAAACTTTACGACGAAGGTGGCGTTTGCTCGGGTCCTAATCTATGGAAACACTGAAATGTTCAACTGTCGGAACCTCTATTATTTTGTTTTTTTCTGTTGTTGTTGAACTCGACCCCACACACAAATATTACTCTAATTAAAAAAAAAAGCTGAAATAAATAAAGTAAAATTAGCACTTCGGTAATATTCGGAACGGCGTACCATCTTTCGTTTCGTTCCGTTCGATTTCGTAGAATTCCTTTTACAAACGTCATGCAAACGTCACGACGAAGGTGGCGTTTGCTCGGGTTCTAATCTATGGAAACACTGAAATGTTCAACTGTCGGAACCTCCATTATTTTGTTTTTTCTGTTGTTGTTGAACTCGACCCCACACACAAATATTACTCTAATTTAAAAAAAAAGCTGAAATAAATAAAGTAAAATTAGCACTTCGGTAATATTCGGAATGGCGTACCATCTTTCGTTTCGTTCCGTTCGATTTCGTAGAATTCCTTTTACAAACGTCATGCAAACGTCACGACGAAGGTGGCGTTTGCTCGGGTCCTAATCTATGGAAACACTGAAATGTTCAACTGTCGGAACCTCTATTATTTTGTTTTTTTCTGTTGTTGTTGAACTCGACCCCACACACAAATATTACCCTAATTAAAAAAAAAAGCTGAAATAAATAAAGTAAAATTAGCACTTCGGTAATATTCGGAATGGCGTACCATCTTTCGTTTCGTTCCGTTCGATTTCGTAGAATTCCTTTTACAAACGTCATGCAAACGTCACGACGAAGGTGGCGTTTGCTCGGGTCCTAATCTATGGAAACACTGAAATGTTCAACTGTCGGAACCTCCATTATTTTGTTTTTTTCTGTTGTTGTTGAACTCGACCCCACACACAAATATTACTCTAATTTAAAAAAAAAAGCTGAAATAAATAAAGTAAAATTAGCACTTCGGTAATATTCGGAACGGCGTACCATCTTTCGTTTCGTTCCGTTCGATTTCGTAGAATTCCTTTTACAAACGTCATGCAAACGTCACGACGGAGGTAACGTTTGCTCGGGTCCGGATCTATAGAAACACTGAAATTTTCAACTATCGGAACCTCCATTATTTTGTTTTTTTCTGTTGTTATTGAACTCGACCCCACACACAAATATTACCCTAATTAAAAAAAAAAGCTGAAATAAATAAAGTAAAATTAGCACTTCGGTAATATTCGGAACGGCGTACCATCTTTCGTTTCGTTCCGTTCGATTTCGTAGAATTCCTTTTACAAACGTCATGCAAACGTCACGACGGAGGTAACGTTTGCTCGGGTCCGGATCTATAGAAACACTGAAATTTTCAACTATCGGAACCTCCATTATTTTGTTTTTTTCTGTTTTTGTTGAACTCGACCCCACACACAAA
The DNA here is from genome assembly GCA_963556195.1 of Sepiola atlantica. Lineage (NCBI taxonomy): Eukaryota > Metazoa > Mollusca > Cephalopoda > Sepiida > Sepiolidae > Sepiola > Sepiola atlantica. The sequence continues at coordinate 365,657 of CAUVYP010000658.1, read as the reverse complement.
TATTACTCTAATTAAAAAAAAAAGCTGAAATAAATAAAGTAAAATTAGCACTTCGGTAATATTCGGCACGGCGTACCATCTTTCGTTTCGTTCCGTTCGATTTCGTAGAATTCCTTTTACAAACGTCATGCAAACGTCACGACGAAGGTGGCGTTTTCTAGGGTCCTAATCTATGGAAACACTGAAATGTTCAACTGTCGGAACCTCCATTATTTTGTTTTTTTCAGTTGTTGTTGAACTCGACCCCACACACAAATATTACCCTAATTAAAAAAAAAAGCTGAAATAAATAAAGTAAAATTAGCACTTCGGTAATATTCGGAACGGCGTACCATCTTTCGTTTCGTTCCGTTCGATTTCGTAGAATTCCTTTTACAAACGTCATGCAAACGTCACGACGAAGGTGGCGTTTGCTCGGGTCCTAATCTATGGAAACACTGAAATGTTCAACTGTCGGAACCTCTATTATTTTGTTTTTTTCTGTTGTTGTTGAACTCGACCCCACACACAAATATTACTCTAATTTAAAAAAAAAGCTGAAATAAATAAAGTAAAATTAGCACTTCGGTAATATTCGGAACGGCGTACCATCTTTCGTTTCGTTCCGTTCGATTTCGTAGAATTCCTTTTACAAACGTCATGCAAACGTCACGACGAAGGTGGCATTTGCTCGGGTCCTAATCTATGGAAACACTGAAATGTTCAACTGTCGGAACCTCCATTATTTTGTTTTTTTCTGTTGTTGTTGAACTCGACCCCACACACAAATATTACTCTAATTTAAAAAAAAAAGCTGAAATAAATAAAGTAAAATTAGCACTTCGGTAATATTCGGAACGGCGTACCATCTTTCGTTTCGTTCCGTTCGATTTCGTAGAATTCCTTTTACAAACGTCATGCAAACGTCACGACGGAGGTAACGTTTGCTCGGATCCGGATCTATAGAAACACTGAAATTTTCAACTATCGGAACCTCCATTATTTTGTTTTTTTCTGTTGTTATTGAACTCGACCCCACACACAAATATTACCCTAATTAAAAAAAAAAGCTGAAATAAATAAAGTAAAATTAGCACTTCGGTAATATTCGGAACGGCGTACCATCTTTCGTTTCGTTCCGTTCGATTTCGTAGAATTCCTTTTACAAACGTCATGCAAACGTCACGACGAAGGTGGCGTTTGCTCGGGTCCTAATCTATGGAAACACTGAAATGTTCAACTGTCGGAACCTCTATTATTTTGTTTTTTTCTGTTGTTGTTGAACTCGACCCCACACACAAATATTACTCTAATTTAAAAAAAAAGCTGAAATAAATAAAGTAAAATTAGCACTTCGGTAATATTCGGAACGGCGTACCATCTTTCGTTTCGTTCCGTTCGATTTCGTAGAATTCCTTTTACAAACGTCATGCAAACGTCACGACGAAGGTGGCATTTGCTCGGGTCCTAATCTATGGAAACACTGAAATGTTCAACTGTCGGAACCTCCATTATTTTGTTTTTTTCTGTTGTTGTTGAACTCGACCCCACACACAAATATTACTCTAATTTTAAAAAAAAAGCTCAAATAAATAAAGTAAAATTAGCACTTCGGTAATATTCGGAACGGCGTACCATCTTTCGTTTCGTTCCGTTCGATTTCGTAGAATTCCTTTTACAAACGTCATGCAAACGTCACGACGGAGGTAACGTTTGCTCGGATCCGGATCTATAGAAACACTGAAATTTTCAACTATCGGAACCTCCATTATTTTGTTTTTTTCTGTTGTTATTGAACTCGACCCCACACACAAATATTACCCTAATTAAAAAAAAAAGCTGAAATAAATAAAGTAAAATTAGCACTTCGGTAATATTCGGAACGGCGTACCATCTTTCGTTTCGTTCCGTTAGATTTCGTAGAATTCGTTTTACAAACGTCATGCAAACTTTACGACAAAGGTGGCGTTTGCTCGGGTCCTAATCTATGGAAACACTGAAATGTTCAACTGTCGGAACCTCCATTATTTTGTGTTTTTCTGTTGTTGTTGAACTCGACCCTACACACAAATATTACTCTAATTAAAAAAAAAAAGCTGAAATAAATAAAGTAAAATTAGCACTTCGGTAATATTCGGAACGGCGTACCATCTTTCGTTTCGTTCCGTTCGATTTCGTAGAATTCCTTTTACAAACGTCATGCAAACGTCACGACGGACGGAACGTTTGCTCGGGTCCGGATCTATAGAAACACTGAAATTTTCAACTATCGGAACCTCCATTATTTTGTTTTTTTCTGTTTTTGTTGAACTCGACCCCACACACAAATATTACTCTAATTAAAAAAAAAAGCTGAAATAAATAAAGTAAAATTAGCACTTCGGTAATATTCGGAACGGCGTACCATCTTTCGTTTCGTTCCGTTAGATTTCGTAGAATTCGTTTTACAAACGTCATGCAAACGTCACGACGAAGGTGGCGTTTGCTCGGGTTCTAATCTATGGAAACACTGAAATGTTCAACTGTCGGAACCTCCATTATTTTGTTTTTTTCAGTTGTTGTTGAACTCGACCCCACACAAAAATATTACTCTAATTAAAAAAAAAAGCTGAAATAAATAAAGTAAAATTAGCACTTCGGTAATATTCGGAACGGCGTACCATCTTTCGTTTCGTTCCGTTCGATTTCGTAGAATTCGTTTTACAAACGTCATGCAAACGTCACGACGAAGGTGGCGTTTGCTCGGGTTCTAATCTATGGAAACACTGAAATGTTCAACTATCGGAACCTCCATTATTTTGTTTTTTTTCTGTTGTTGTTGAACTCGACCCCACACACAAATATTACTCTAATTAAAAAAAAAAGCTGAAATAAATAAAGTAAAATTAGCACTTCGGTAATATTCGGAACGGCGTACCATCTTTCGTTTCGTTCCGTTCGATTTCGTAGAATTCCTTTTACAAACGTCATGCAAACGTCACGACGGAGGTAACGTTTGCTCGGGTCCTGATCTATAGATATATTGAAATGTTAAACTATCGGAACCTCCATTATTTTGTTTTTTTCTGTTGTTGTTGAACTCGACCCCACACACAAATATTACCCTAATTAAAAAAAAAAGCTGAAATAAATAAAGTAAAATTAGCACTTCGGTAATATTCGGAATGGCGTACCATCTTTCGTTTCGTTCCGTTCGATTTCGTAGAATTCCTTTTACAAACGTCATGCAAACGTCACGACGAAGGTGGCGTTTGCTCGGGTCCTAATCTATGGAAACACTGAAATGTTCAACTGTCGGAACCTCTATTATTTTGTTTTTTTCTGTTGTTGTTGAACTCGACCCCACACACAAATATTACTCTAATTTAAAAAAAAAGCTGAAATAAATAAAGTAAAATTAGCACTTCGGTAATATTCGGAACGGCGTACCATCTTTCGTTTCGTTCCGTTCGATTTCGTAGAATTCCTTTTACAAACGTCATGCAAACGTCACGACGAAGGTGGCATTTGCTCGGGTCCTAATCTATGGAAACACTGAAATGTTCAACTGTCGGAACCTCCATTATTTTGTTTTTTTCTGTTGTTGTTGAACTCGACCCCACACACAAATATTACTCTAATTTAAAAAAAAAAGCTCAAATAAATAAAGTAAAATTAGCACTTCGGTAATATTCGGAACGGCGTACCATCTTTCGTTTCGTTCCGTTCGATTTCGTAGAATTCCTTTTACAAACGTCATGCAAACGTCACGACGGAGGTAACGTTTGCTCGGATCCGGATCTATAGAAACACTGAAATTTTCAACTATCGGAACCTCCATTATTTTGTTTTTTTCTGTTGTTATTGAACTCGACCCCACACACAAATATTACCCTAATTAAAAAAAAAAGCTGAAATAAATAAAGTAAAATTAGCACTTCGGTAATATTCGGAACGGCGTACCATCTTTCGTTTCGTTCCGTTAGATTTCGTAGAATTCGTTTTACAAACGTCATGCAAACTTTACGACAAAGGTGGCGTTTGCTCGGGTCCTAATCTATGGAAACACTGAAATGTTCAACTGTCGGAACCTCCATTATTTTGTGTTTTTCTGTTGTTGTTGAACTCGACCCTACACACAAATATTACTCTAATTAAAAAAAAAAAGCTGAAATAAATAAAGTAAAATTAGCACTTCGGTAATATTCGGAACGGCGTACCATCTTTCGTTTCGTTCCGTTCGATTTCGTAGAATTCCTTTTACAAACGTCATGCAAACGTCACGACGGACGGAACGTTTGCTCGGGTCCGGATCTATAGAAACACTGAAATTTTCAACTATCGGAACCTCCATTATTTTGTTTTTTTCTGTTTTTGTTGAACTCGACCCCACACACAAATATTACTCTAATTAAAAAAAAAAGCTGAAATAAATAAAGTAAAATTAGCACTTCGGTAATATTCGGAACGGCGTACCATCTTTCGTTTCGTTCCGTTAGATTTCGTAGAATTCGTTTTACAAACGTCATGCAAACGTCACGACGAAGGTGGCGTTTGCTCGGGTTCTAATCTATGGAAACACTGAAATGTTCAACTGTCGGAACCTCCATTATTTTGTTTTTTTCAGTTGTTGTTGAACTCGACCCCACACACAAATATTACTCTAATTAAAAAAAAAAGCTGAAATAAATAAAGTAAAATTAGCACTTCGGTAATATTCGGAACGGCGTACCATCTTTCGTTTCGTTCCGTTCGATTTCGTAGAATTCGTTTTACAAACGTCATGCAAACGTCACGACGAAGGTGGCGTTTGCTCGGGTTCTAATCTATGGAAACACTGAAATGTTCAACTATCGGAACCTCCATTATTTTGTTTTTTTTCTGTTGTTGTTGAACTCGACCCCACACACAAATATTACTCTAATTAAAAAAAAAAGCTGAAATAAATAAAGTAAAATTAGCACTTCGGTAATATTCGGAACGGCGTACCATCTTTCGTTTCGTTCCGTTCGATTTCGTAGAATTCCTTTTACAAACGTCATGCAAACGTCACGACGACGGTGGCATTTGCTCGGGTCCTAATCTATGGAAACACTGAAATGTTCAACTGTCGGAACCTCCATTATTTTGTTTTTTTCTGTTGTTGTTGAACTCGACCCCACACACAAATATTACTCTAATTTAAAAAAAAAAGCTGAAATAAATAAAGTAAAATTAGCACTTCGGTAATATTCGGAACGGCGTACCATCTTTCGTTTCGTTCCGTTCGATTTCGTAGAATTCGTTTTACAAACGTCATGCAAACGTCACGACGAAGGTGGCGTTTGCTCGGGTTCTAATCTATGGAAACACTGAAATGTTCAACTATCGGAACCTCCATTATTTTGTTTTTTTTCTGTTGTTGTTGAACTCGACCCCACACACAAATATTACTCTAATTAAAAAAAAAAGCTGAAATAAATAAAGTAAAATTAGCACTTCGGTAATATTCGGAACGGCGTACCATCTTTCGTTTCGTTCCGTTCGATTTCGTAGAATTCCTTTTACAAACGTCATGCAAACGTCACGACGGAGGTAACGTTTGCTCGGGTCCTGATCTATAGATACACTGAAATGTTAAACTATCGGAACCTCCATTATTTTGTTTTTTTCTGTTGTTGTTGAACTCGACCCCACACACAAATATTACCCTAATTAAAAAAAAAAGCTGAAATAAATAAAGTAAAATTAGCACTTCGGTAATATTCGGAATGGCGTACCATCTTTCGTTTCGTTCCGTTCGATTTCGTAGAATTCCTTTTACAAACGTCATGCAAACGTCACGACGAAGGTGGCGTTTGCTCGGGTCCTAATCTATGGAAACACTGAAATGTTCAACTGTCGGAACCTCTATTATTTTGTTTTTTTCTGTTGTTGTTGAACTCGACCCCACACACAAATATTACTCTAATTTAAAAAAAAAGCTGAAATAAATAAAGTAAAATTAGCACTTCGGTAATATTCGGAACGGCGTACCATCTTTCGTTTCGTTCCGTTCGATTTCGTAGAATTCCTTTTACAAACGTCATGCAAACGTCACGACGAAGGTGGCATTTGCTCGGGTCCTAATCTATGGAAACACTGAAATGTTCAACTGTCGGAACCTCCATTATTTTGTTTTTTTCTGTTGTTGTTGAACTCGACCCCACACACAAATATTACTCTAATTTAAAAAAAAAAGCTGAAATAAATAAAGTAAAATTAGCACTTCGGTAATATTCGGAACGGCGTACCATCTTTCGTTTCGTTCCGTTCGATTTCGTAGAATTCCTTTTACAAACGTCATGCAAACGTCACGACGGAGGTAACGTTTGCTCGGGTCCTGATCTATAGATACACTGAAATGTTAAACTATCGGAACCTCCATTATTTTGTTTTTTTCTGTTGTTATTGAACTCGACCCCACACACAAATATTACCCTAATTAAAAAAAAAGCTGAAATAAATAAAGTAAAATTAGCACTTCGATAATATTCGGAACGGCGTACCATCTTTCGTTTCGTTCCGTTCGATTTCGTAAAATTCCTTTTACAAACGTCATGATAACGTCACGACGGAGGTAACGCTTGCTCGGGTCCTGATCTATAGATACACTGAAATGTTAAACTATCGGAACCTCCATTATTTTGTTTTTTTCTGTTGTTGTTGAACTCGACCCCACACACAAATATTACCCTAATTAAAAAAAAAAGCTGAAATAAATAAAGTAAAATTAGCACTTCGGTAATATTCGGAATGGCGTACCATCTTTCGTTTCGTTCCGTTCGATTTCGTAGAATTCCTTTTACAAACGTCATGCAAACGTCACGACGAAGGTGGCGTTTGCTCGGGTCCTAATCTATGGAAACACTGAAATGTTCAACTGTCGGAACCTCTATTATTTTGTTTTTTTCTGTTGTTGTTGAACTCGACCCCACACACAAATATTACTCTAATTTAAAAAAAAAGCTGAAATAAATAAAGTAAAATTAGCACTTCGGTAATATTCGGAACGGCGTACCATCTTTCGTTTCGTTCCGTTCGATTTCGTAGAATTCCTTTTACAAACGTCATGCAAACGTCACGACGGAGGTAACGTTTGCTCGGGTCCGGATCTATAGAAACACTGAAATTTTCAACTATCGGAACCTCCATTATTTTGTTTTATTCTGTTGTTATTGAACTCGACCCCACACACAAATATTACCCTAATTAAAAAAAAAAGCTGAAATAAATAAAGTAAAATTAGCACTTCGGTAATATTCGGAACGGCGTACCATCTTTCGTTTCGTTCCGTTCGATTTCGTAGAATTCCTTTTACAAACGTCATGCAAACTTTACGACGAAGGTGGCGTTTGCTCGGGTCCTAATCTATGGAAACACTGAAATGTTCAACTGTCGGAACTTCTATTATTTTGTTTTTTTCTGTTGTTGTTGAACTCGACCCCACACACAAATATTACTCTAATTAAAAAAAAAAGCTGAAATAAATAAAGTAAAATTAGCACTTCGGTAATATTCGGAACGGCGTACCATCTTTCGTTTCGTTCCGTTCGATTTCGTAGAATTCCTTTTACAAACGTCATGCAAACGTCACGACGAAGGTGGCGTTTGCTCGGGTTCTAATCTATGGAAACACTGAAATGTTCAACTGTCGGAACCTCCATTATTTTGTTTTTTCTGTTGTTGTTGAACTCGACCCCACACACAAATATTACTCTAATTTAAAAAAAAAGCTGAAATAAATAAAGTAAAATTAGCACTTCGGTAATATTCGGAATGGCGTACCATCTTTCGTTTCGTTCCGTTCGATTTCGTAGAATTCCTTTTACAAACGTCATGCAAACGTCACGACGAAGGTGGCGTTTGCTCGGGTCCTAATCTATGGAAACACTGAAATGTTCAACTGTCGGAACCTCTATTATTTTGTTTTTTTCTGTTGTTGTTGAACTCGACCCCACACACAAATATTACCCTAATTTAAAAAAAAAGCTGAAATAAATAAAGTAAAATTAGCACTTCGGTAATATTCGGAATGGCGTACCATCTTTCGTTTCGTTCCGTTCGATTTCGTAGAATTCCTTTTACAAACGTCATGCAAACGTCACGACGAAGGTGGCGTTTGCTCGGGTCCTAATCTATGGAAACACTGAAATGTTCAACTGTCGGAACCTCCATTATTTTGTTTTTTTCTGTTGTTGTTGAACTCGACCCCACACACAAATATTACTCTAATTTAAAAAAAAAAGCTGAAATAAATAAAGTAAAATTAGCACTTCGGTAATATTCGGAACGGCGTACCATCTTTCGTTTCGTTCCGTTCGATTTCGTAGAATTCCTTTTACAAACGTCATGCAAACGTCACGACGGAGGTAACGTTTGCTCGGGTCCGGATCTATAGAAACACTGAAATTTTCAACTATCGGAACCTCCATTATTTTGTTTTTTTCTGTTGTTATTGAACTCGACCCCACACACAAATATTACCCTAATTAAAAAAAAAAGCTGAAATAAATAAAGTAAAATTAGCACTTCGGTAATATTCGGAACGGCGTACCATCTTTCGTTTCGTTCCGTTCGATTTCGTAGAATTCCTTTTACAAACGTCATGCAAACGTCACGACGGAGGTAACGTTTGCTCGGGTCCGGATCTATAGAAACACTGAAATTTTCAACTATCGGAACCTCCATTATTTTGTTTTTTTCTGTTTTTGTTGAACTCGACCCCACACACAAATATTACTCTAATTTAAAAAAAAAGCTGAAATAAATAAAGTAAAATTAGCACTTCGGTAATATTCGGAACGGCGTACCATCTTTCGTTTCGTTCCGTTCGATTTCGTAGAATTCCTTTTACAAACGTCATGCAAACGTCACGACGAAGGTGGCGTTTTCTAGGGTCCTAATCTATGGAAACACTGAAATGTTCAACTGTCGGAACCTCCATTATTTTGTTTTTTTCAGTTGTTGTTGAACTCGACCCCACACACAAATATTACCCTAATAAAAAAAAAAAGCTGAAATAAATAAAGTAAAATTAGCACTTCGGTAATATTCGGAACGGCGTACCATCTTTCGTTTCGTTCCGTTCGATTTCGTAGAATTCCTTTTACAAACGTCATGCAAACGTCACGACGAAGGTGGCGTTTGCTCGGGTCCTAATCTATGGAAACACTGAAATGTTCAACTGTCGGAACCTCTATTATTTTGTTTTTTTCTGTTGTTGTTGAACTCGACCCCACACACAAATATTACTCTAATTTAAAAAAAAAGCTGAAATAAATAAAGTAAAATTAGCACTTCGGTAATATTCGGAACGGCGTACCATCTTTCGTTTCGTTCCGTTCGATTTCGTAGAATTCCTTTTACAAACGTCATGCAAACGTCACGACGAAGGTGGCATTTGCTCGGGTCCTAATCTATGGAAACACTGAAATGTTCAACTGTCGGAACCTCCATTATTTTGTTTTTTTCTGTTGTTGTTGAACTCGACCCCACACACAAATATTACTCTAATTTAAAAAAAAAAGCTGAAATAAATAAAGTAAAATTAGCACTTCGGTAATATTCGGAACGGCGTACCATCTTTCGTTTCGTTCCGTTCGATTTCGTAGAATTCCTTTTACAAACGTCATGCAAACGTCACGACGGAGGTAACGTTTGCTCGGATCCGGATCTATAGAAACACTGAAATTTTCAACTATCGGAACCTCCATTATTTTGTTTTTTTCTGTTGTTATTGAACTCGACCCCACACACAAATATTACCCTAATTAAAAAAAAAAGCTGAAATAAATAAAGTAAAATTAGCACTTCGGTAATATTCGGAACGGCGTACCATCTTTCGTTTCGTTCCGTTCGATTTCGTAGAATTCCTTTTACAAACGTCATGCAAACGTCACGACGAAGGTGGCGTTTGCTCGGGTCCTAATCTATGGAAACACTGAAATGTTCAACTGTCGGAACCTCTATTATTTTGTTTTTTTCTGTTGTTGTTGAACTCGACCCCACACACAAATATTACTCTAATTTAAAAAAAAAGCTGAAATAAATAAAGTAAAATTAGCACTTCGGTAATATTCGGAACGGCGTACCATCTTTCGTTTCGTTCCGTTCGATTTCGTAGAATTCCTTTTACAAACGTCATGCAAACGTCACGACGAAGGTGGCATTTGCTCGGGTCCTAATCTATGGAAACACTGAAATGTTCAACTGTCGGAACCTCCATTATTTTGTTTTTTTCTGTTGTTGTTGAACTCGACCCCACACACAAATATTACTCTAATTTAAAAAAAAAAGCTCAAATAAATAAAGTAAAATTAGCACTTCGGTAATATTCGGAACGGCGTACCATCTTTCGTTTCGTTCCGTTCGATTTCGTAGAATTCCTTTTACAAACGTCATGCAAACGTCACGACGGAGGTAACGTTTGCTCGGATCCGGATCTATAGAAACACTGAAATTTTCAACTATCGGAACCTCCATTATTTTGTTTTTTTCTGTTGTTATTGAACTCGACCCCACACACAAATATTACCCTAATTAAAAAAAAAAGCTGAAATAAATAAAGTAAAATTAGCACTTCGGTAATATTCGGAACGGCGTACCATCTTTCGTTTCGTTCCGTTAGATTTCGTAGAATTCGTTTTACAAACGTCATGCAAACTTTACGACAAAGGTGGCGTTTGCTCGGGTCCTAATCTATGGAAACACTGAAATGTTCAACTGTCGGAACCTCCATTATTTTGTGTTTTTCTGTTGTTGTTGAACTCGACCCTACACACAAATATTACTCTAATTAAAAAAAAAAGCTGAAATAAATAAAGTAAAATTAGCACTTCGGTAATATTCGGAACGGCGTACCATCTTTCGTTTCGTTCCGTTCGATTTCGTAGAATTCCTTTTACAAACGTCATGCAAACGTCACGACGGACGGAACGTTTGCTCGGGTCCGGATCTATAGAAACACTGAAATTTTCAACTATCGGAACCTCCATTATTTTGTTTTTTTCTGTTTTTGTTGAACTCGACCCCACACACAAATATTACTCTAATTAAAAAAAAAAGCTGAAATAAATAAAGTAAAATTAGCACTTCGGTAATATTCGGAACGGCGTACCATCTTTCGTTTCGTTCCGTTAGATTTCGTAGAATTCGTTTTACAAACGTCATGCAAACGTCACGACGAAGGTGGCGTTTGCTCGGGTTCTAATCTATGGAAACACTGAAATGTTCAACTGTCGGAACCTCCATTATTTTGTTTTTTTCAGTTGTTGTTGAACTCGACCCCACACACAAATATTACTCTAATTAAAAAAAAAAGCTGAAATAAATAAAGTAAAATTAGCACTTCGGTAATATTCGGAACGGCGTACCATCTTTCGTTTCGTTCCGTTCGATTTCGTAGAATTCGTTTTACAAACGTCATGCAAACGTCACGACGAAGGTGGCGTTTGCTCGGGTTCTAATCTATGGAAACACTGAAATGTTCAACTATCGGAACCTCCATTATTTTGTTTTTTTTCTGTTGTTGTTGAACTCGACCCCACACACAAATATTACTCTAATTAAAAAAAAAAGCTGAAATAAATAAAGTAAAATTAGCACTTCGGTAATATTCGGAACGGTTTACCATCTTTCGTTTCGTTCCGTTCGATTTCGTAGAATTCCTTTTACAAACGTCATGCAAACGTCACGACGGAGGTAACGTTTGCTCGGGTCCTGATCTATAGATACACTGAAATGTTAAACTATCGGAACCTCCATTATTTTGTTTTTTTCTGTTGTTGTTGAACTCGACCCCACACACAAATATTACCCTAATTAAAAAAAAAAGCTGAAATAAATAAAGTAAAATTAGCACTTCGGTAATATTCGGAATGGCGTACCATCTTTCGTTTCGTTCCGTTCGATTTCGTAGAATTCCTTTTACAAACGTCATGCAAACGTCACGACGAAGGTGGCGTTTGCTCGGGTCCTAATCTATGGAAACACTGAAATGTTCAACTGTCGGAACCTCTATTATTTTGTTTTTTTCTGTTGTTGTTGAACTCGACCCCACACACAAATATTACTCTAATTTAAAAAAAAAGCTGAAATAAATAAAGTAAAATTAGCACTTCGGTAATATTCGGAACGGCGTACCATCTTTCGTTTCGTTCCGTTCGATTTCGTAGAATTCCTTTTACAAACGTCATGCAAACGTCACGACGAAGGTGGCATTTGCTCGGGTCCTAATCTATGGAAACACTGAAATGTTCAACTGTCGGAACCTCCATTATTTTGTTTTTTTCTGTTGTTGTTGAACTCGACCCCACACACAAATATTACTCTAATTTAAAAAAAAAAGCTGAAATAAATAAAGTAAAATTAGCACTTCGGTAATATTCGGAACGGCGTACCATCTTTCGTTTCGTTCCGTTCGATTTCGTAGAATTCCTTTTACAAACGTCATGCAAACGTCACGACGGAGGTAACGTTTGCTCGGGTCCTGATCTATAGATACACTGAAATGTTAAACTATCGGAACCTCCATTATTTTGTTTTTTTCTGTTGTTATTGAACTCGACCCCACACACAAATATTACCCTAATTAAAAAAAAAAGCTGAAATAAATAAAGTAAAATTAGCACTTCGGTAATATTCGGAACGGCGTACCATCTTTCGTTTCGTTCCGTTCGATTTCGTAAAATTCCTTTTACAAACGTCATGCAAACGTCACGACGGAGGTAACGCTTGCTCGGGTCCTGATCTATAGATACACTGAAATGTTAAACTATCGGAACCTCCATTATTTTGTTTTTTTCTGTTGTTGTTGAACTCGACCCCACACACAAATATTACCCTAATTAAAAAAAAAAGCTGAAATAAATAAAGTAAAATTAGCACTTCGGTAATATTCGGAATGGCGTACCATCTTTCGTTTCGTTCCGTTCGATTTCGTAGAATTCCTTTTACAAACGTCATGCAAACGTCACGACGAAGGTGGCGTTTGCTCGGGTCCTAATCTATGGAAACACTGAAATGTTCAACTGTCGGAACCTCTATTATTTTGTTTTTTTCTGTTGTTGTTGAACTCGACCCCACACACAAATATTACTCTAATTAAAAAAAAAAGCTGAAATAAATAAAGTAAAATTAGCACTTCGGTAATATTCGGAACGGCGTACCATCTTTCGTTTCGTTCCGTTCGATTTCGTAGAATTCCTTTTACAAACGTCATGCAAACGTCACGACGAAGGTGGCATTTGCTCGGGTCCTAATCTATGGAAACACTGAAATGTTCAACTGTCGGAACCTCCATTATTTTGTTTTTTTCTGTTGTTGTTGAACTCGACCCCACACACAAATATTACTCTAATTTTAAAAAAAAAGCTGAAATAAATAAAGTAAAATTAGCACTTCGGTAATATTCGGAACGGCGTACCATCTTTCGTTTCGTTCCGTTCGATTTCGTAGAATTCCTTTTACAAACGTCATGCAAACGTCACGACGGAGGTAACGTTTGCTCGGATCCGGATCTATAGAAACACTGAAATTTTCAACTATCGGAACCTCCATTATTTTGTTTTTTTCTGTTGTTATTGAACTCGACCCCACACACAAATATTACCCTAATTAAAAAAAAAAGCTGAAATAAATAAAGTAAAATTAGCACTTCGGTAATATTCGGAACGGCGTACCATCTTTCGTTTCGTTCCGTTCGATTTCGTAGAATTCCTTTTACAAACGTCATGCAAACTTTACGACGAAGGTGGCGTTTGCTCGGGTCCTAATCTATGGAAACACTGAAATGTTCAACTGTCGGAACCTCCATTATTTTGTGTTTTTCTGTTGTTGTTGAACTCGACCCTACACACAAATATTACTCTAATTAAAAAAAAAAGCTGAAATAAATAAAGTAAAATTAGCACTTCGGTAATATTCGGAACGGCGTACCATCTTTCGTTTCGTTCCGTTCGATTTCGTAGAATTCCTTTTACAAACGTCATGCAAACGTCACGACGGACGGAACGTTTGCTCGGGTCCGGATCTATAGAAACACTGAAATTTTCAACTATCGGAACCTCCATTATTTTGTTTTTTTCTGTTTTTGTTGAACTCGACCCCACACACAAATATTACTCTAATTAAAAAAAAAAGCTGAAATAAATAAAGTAAAATTAGCACTTCGGTAATATTCGGAACGGCGTACCATCTTTCGTTTCGTTCCGTTAGATTTCGTAGAATTCGTTTTACAAACGTCATGCAAACGTCACGACGAAGGTGGCGTTTGCTCGGGTTCTAATCTATGGAAACACTGAAATGTTCAACTGTCGGAACCTCCATTATTTTGTTTTTTTCAGTTGTTGTTGAACTCGACCCCACACACAAATATTACTCTAATTAAAAAAAAAAGCTGAAATAAATAAAGTAAAATTAGCACTTCGGTAATATTCGGAACGGCGTACCATCTTTCGTTTCGTTCCGTTCGATTTCGTAGAATTCGTTTTACAAACGTCATGCAAACGTCACGACGAAGGTGGCGTTTGCTCGGGTTCTAATCTATGGAAACACTGAAATGTTCAACTATCGGAACCTCCATTATTTTGTTTTTTTTCTGTTGTTGTTGAACTCGACCCCACACACAAATATTACTCTAATTAAAAAAAAAAGCTGAAATAAATAAAGTAAAATTAGCACTTCGGTAATATTCGGAACGGTTTACCATCTTTCGTTTCGTTCCGTTCGATTTCGTAGAATTCCTTTTACAAACGTCATGCAAACGTCACGACGGAGGTAACGTTTGCTCGGGTCCTGATCTATAGATACACTGAAATGTTAAACTATCGGAACCTCCATTATTTTGTTTTTTTCTGTTGTTGTTGAACTCGACCCCACACACAAATATTACCCTAATTAAAAAAAAAAGCTGAAATAAATAAAGTAAAATTAGCACTTCGGTAATATTCGGAACGGCGTACCATCTTTCGTTTCGTTCCGTTCGATTTCGTGGAATTCCTTTTACAAACGTCATGCTAACGTCACGACGGAGGTACAGTTTGCTCGGGTACTGATCTATATAAACACTGAAATTTTCAACTATCGGAACCTCCATTATTTTGTTTATTTCTGTTGTTGTTGAACTCGACCCCACACACAAATATTACCCTAATTAAAAAAAAAAGCTGAAATAAATAAAGTAAAATTAGCACTTCGGTAATATTCGGAATGGCGTACCATCTTTCGTTTCGTTCCGTTCGATTTCGTAGAATTCCTTTTACAAACGTCATGCAAACGTCACGACGAAGGTGGCGTTTGCTCGAGTCTTAATCTATGGAAACACTGAAATGTTCAACTGTCGGAACCTCTATTATTTTGTTTTTTTCTGTTGTTGTTGAACTCGACCCCACACACAAATATTACTCTAATTAAAAAAAAAAGCTGAATTAAATAAAGAAAAATTAGCACTTCGGTAATATTCGGAACGGCGTACCATCTTTCGTTTCGTTCCGTTCGATTTCGTAGAATTCCTTTTACAAACGTCATGCAAACGTCACGACGAAGGTGGCGTTTGCTCGGATCCTAATCTATGGAAACACTGAAATGTTCAACTGTCGGAACCTCCATTATTTTGTTTTTTTCTGTTGTTGTTGAACTCGACCCCACGCACAAATATTACTCTAATTTAAAAAAAAAGCTGAAATAAATAAAGTAAAATTAGCACTTCGGTAATATTCGGAACGGCGTACCATCTTTCGTTTCGTTCCGTTCGATTTCGTGGAATTCCTTTTACAAACGTCATGCAAACGTCACGACGGAGGTAACGTTTGCTCGGGTCCGGATCTATAGAAACACTGAAATTTTCAACTATCGGAACCTCCATTATTTTGTTTTATTCTGTTGTTATTGAACTCGACCCCACACACAAATATTACCCTAATTAAAAAAAAAAGCTGAAATAAATAAAGTAAAATTAGCACTTCGGTAATATTCGGAACGGCGTACCATCTTTCGTTTCGTTCCGTTCGATTTCGTAGAATTCCTTTTACAAACGTCATGCAAACTTTACGACGAAGGTGGCGTTTGCTCGGGTCCTAATCTATGGAAACACTGAAATGTTCAACTGTCGGAACCTCCATTATTTTGTTTTTTTCTGTTGTTGTTGAACTCAACCCTACACACAAATATTACTCTAATTAAAAAAAAAAGCTGAAATAAATAAAGTAAAATTAGCACTTCGGTAATATTCGGAACGGCGTACCATCTTTCGTTTCGTTCCGTTCGATTTCGTAGAATTCCTTTTACAAACGTCATGCAAACGTCACGACGGAGGTAACGTTTGCTCGGGTCCGGATCTATAGAAACACTGAAATTTTCAACTATCGGAACCTCCATTATTTTGTTTTTTTCTGTTTTTGTTGAACTCGACCCCACACACAAATATTACTCTAATTAAAAAAAAAAGCTGAAATAAATAAAGTAAAATTAGCACTTCGGTAATATTCGGAACGGCGTACCATCTTTCGTTTCGTTCCGTTAGATTTCGTAGAATTCGTTTTACAAACGTCATGCAAACGTCACGACGAAGGTGGCGTTTGCTCGGGTTCTAATCTATGGAAACACTGAAATGTTCAACTGTCGGAACCTCCATTATTTTGTTTTTTTCAGTTGTTGTTGAACTCGACCCCACACACAAATATTACTCTAATTAAAAAAAAAAGCTGAAATAAATAAAGTAAAATTAGCACTTCGGTAATATTCGGAACGGCGTACCATCTTTCGTTTCGTTCCGTTCGATTTCGTAGAATTCGTTTTACAAACGTCATGCAAACGTCACGACGAAGGTGGCGTTTGCTCGGGTTCTAATCTATGGAAACACTGAAATGTTCAACTATCGGAACCTCCATTATTTTGTTTTTTTTCTGTTGTTGTTGAACTCGACCCCACACACAAATATTACTCTAATTAAAAAAAAAAGCTGAAATAAATAAAGTAAAATTAGCACTTCGGTAATATTCGGAACGGTTTACCATCTTTCGTTTCGTTCCGTTCGATTTCGTAGAATTCCTTTTACAAACGTCATGCAAACGTCACGACGGAGGTAACGTTTGCTCGGGTCCTGATCTATAGATACACTGAAATGTTAAACTATCGGAACCTCCATTATTTTGTTTTTTTCTGTTGTTGTTGAACTCGACCCCACACACAAATATTACCCTAATTAAAAAAAAAAGCTGAAATAAATAAAGTAAAATTAGCACTTCGGTAATATTCGGAATGGCGTACCATCTTTCGTTTCGTTCCGTTCGATTTCGTAGAATTCCTTTTACAAACGTCATGCAAACGTCACGACGAAGGTGGCGTTTGCTCGGGTCCTAATCTATGGAAACACTGAAATGTTCAACTGTCGGAACCTCTATTATTTTGTTTTTTTCTGTTGTTGTTGAACTCGACCCCACACACAAATATTACTCTAATTTAAAAAAAAAGCTGAAATAAATAAAGTAAAATTAGCACTTCGGTAATATTCGGAACGGCGTACCATCTTTCGTTTCGTTCCGTTCGATTTCGTAGAATTCCTTTTACAAACGTCATGCAAACGTCACGACGAAGGTGGCATTTGCTCGGGTCCTAATCTATGGAAACACTGAAATGTTCAACTGTCGGAACCTCCATTATTTTGTTTTTTTCTGTTGTTGTTGAACTCGACCCCACACACAAATATTACTCTAATTTAAAAAAAAAAGCTGAAATAAATAAAGTAAAATTAGCACTTCGGTAATATTCGGAACGGCGTACCATCTTTCGTTTCGTTCCGTTCGATTTCGTAGAATTCCTTTTACAAACGTCATGCAAACGTCACGACGGAGGTAACGTTTGCTCGGGTCCTGATCTATAGATACACTGAAATGTTAAACTATCGGAACCTCCATTATTTTGTTTTTTTCTGTTGTTATTGAACTCGACCCCACACACAAATATTACCCTAATTAAAAAAAAAAGCTGAAATAAATAAAGTAAAATTAGCACTTCGGTAATATTCGGAACGGCGTACCATCTTTCGTTTCGTTCCGTTCGATTTCGTAAAATTCCTTTTACAAACGTCATGCAAACGTCACGACGGAGGTAACGCTTGCTCGGGTCCTGATCTATAGATACACTGAAATGTTAAACTATCGGAACCTCCATTATTTTGTTTTTTTCTGTTGTTGTTGAACTCGACCCCACACACAAATATTACCCTAATTAAAAAAAAAAGCTGAAATAAATAAAGTAAAATTAGCACTTCGGTAATATTCGGAATGGCGTACCATCTTTCGTTTCGTTCCGTTCGATTTCGTAGAATTCCTTTTACAAACGTCATGCAAACGTCACGACGAAGGTGGCGTTTGCTCGGGTCCTAATCTATGGAAACACTGAAATGTTCAACTGTCGGAACCTCTATTATTTTGTTTTTTTCTGTTGTTGTTGAACTCGACCCCACACACAAATATTACTCTAATTAAAAAAAAAAGCTGAAATAAATAAAGTAAAATTAGCACTTCGGTAATATTCGGAACGGCGTACCATCTTTCGTTTCGTTCCGTTCGATTTCGTAGAATTCCTTTTACAAACGTCATGCAAACGTCACGACGAAGGTGGCATTTGCTCGGGTCCTAATCTATGGAAACACTGAAATGTTCAACTGTCGGAACCTCCATTATTTTGTTTTTTTCTGTTGTTGTTGAACTCGACCCCACACACAAATATTACTCTAATTTTAAAAAAAAAGCTGAAATAAATAAAGTAAAATTAGCACTTCGGTAATATTCGGAACGGCGTACCATCTTTCGTTTCGTTCCGTTCGATTTCGTAGAATTCCTTTTACAAACGTCATGCAAACGTCACGACGGAGGTAACGTTTGCTCGGATCCGGATCTATAGAAACACTGAAATTTTCAACTATCGGAACCTCCATTATTTTGTTTTTTTCTGTTGTTATTGAACTCGACCCCACACACAAATATTACCCTAATTAAAAAAAAAAGCTGAAATAAATAAAGTAAAATTAGCACTTCGGTAATATTCGGAACGGCGTACCATCTTTCGTTTCGTTCCGTTCGATTTCGTAGAATTCCTTTTACAAACGTCATGCAAACTTTACGACGAAGGTGGCGTTTGCTCGGGTCCTAATCTATGGAAACACTGAAATGTTCAACTGTCGGAACCTCCATTATTTTGTGTTTTTCTGTTGTTGTTGAACTCGACCCTACACACAAATATTACTCTAATTAAAAAAAAAAGCTGAAATAAATAAAGTAAAATTAGCACTTCGGTAATATTCGGAACGGCGTACCATCTTTCGTTTCGTTCCGTTCGATTTCGTAGAATTCCTTTTACAAACGTCATGCAAACGTCACGACGGACGGAACGTTTGCTCGGGTCCGGATCTATAGAAACACTGAAATTTTCAACTATCGGAACCTCCATTATTTTGTTTTTTTCTGTTTTTGTTGAACTCGACCCCACACACAAATATTACTCTAATTAAAAAAAAAAGCTGAAATAAATAAAGTAAAATTAGCACTTCGGTAATATTCGGAACGGCGTACCATCTTTCGTTTCGTTCCGTTAGATTTCGTAGAATTCGTTTTACAAACGTCATGCAAACGTCACGACGAAGGTGGCGTTTGCTCGGGTTCTAATCTATGGAAACACTGAAATGTTCAACTGTCGGAACCTCCATTATTTTGTTTTTTTCAGTTGTTGTTGAACTCGACCCCACACACAAATATTACTCTAATTAAAAAAAAAAGCTGAAATAAATAAAGTAAAATTAGCACTTCGGTAATATTCGGAACGGCGTACCATCTTTCGTTTCGTTCCGTTCGATTTCGTAGAATTCGTTTTACAAACGTCATGCAAACGTCACGACGAAGGTGGCGTTTGCTCGGGTTCTAATCTATGGAAACACTGAAATGTTCAACTATCGGAACCTCCATTATTTTGTTTTTTTTCTGTTGTTGTTGAACTCGACCCCACACACAAATATTACTCTAATTAAAAAAAAAAGCTGAAATAAATAAAGTAAAATTAGCACTTCGGTAATATTCGGAACGGTTTACCATCTTTCGTTTCGTTCCGTTCGATTTCGTAGAATTCCTTTTACAAACGTCATGCAAACGTCACGACGGAGGTAACGTTTGCTCGGGTCCTGATCTATAGATACACTGAAATGTTAAACTATCGGAACCTCCATTATTTTGTTTTTTTCTGTTGTTGTTGAACTCGACCCCACACACAAATATTACCCTAATTAAAAAAAAAAGCTGAAATAAATAAAGTAAAATTAGCACTTCGGTAATATTCGGAACGGCGTACCATCTTTCGTTTCGTTCCGTTCGATTTCGTGGAATTCCTTTTACAAACGTCATGCTAACGTCACGACGGAGGTACAGTTTGCTCGGGTACTGATCTATATAAACACTGAAATTTTCAACTATCGGAACCTCCATTATTTTGTTTATTTCTGTTGTTGTTGAACTCGACCCCACACACAAATATTACCCTAATTAAAAAAAAAAGCTGAAATAAATAAAGTAAAATTAGCACTTCGGTAATATTCGGAATGGCGTACCATCTTTCGTTTCGTTCCGTTCGATTTCGTAGAATTCCTTTTACAAACGTCATGCAAACGTCACGACGAAGGTGGCGTTTGCTCGAGTCTTAATCTATGGAAACACTGAAATGTTCAACTGTCGGAACCTCTATTATTTTGTTTTTTTCTGTTGTTGTTGAACTCGACCCCACACACAAATATTACTCTAATTTAAAAAAAAAGCTGAATTAAATAAAGAAAAATTAGCACTTCGGTAATATTCGGAACGGCGTACCATCTTTCGTTTCGTTCCGTTCGATTTCGTAGAATTCCTTTTACAAACGTCATGCAAACGTCACGACGAAGGTGGCGTTTGCTCGGATCCTAATCTATGGAAACACTGAAATGTTCAACTGTCGGAACCTCCATTATTTTGTTTTTTTCTGTTGTTGTTGAACTCGACCCCACGCACAAATATTACTCTAATTTAAAAAAAAAGCTGAAATAAATAAAGTAAAATTAGCACTTCGGTAATATTCGGAACGGCGTACCATCTTTCGTTTCGTTCCGTTCGATTTCGTGGAATTCCTTTTACAAACGTCATGCAAACGTCACGACGGAGGTAACGTTTGCTCGGGTCCGGATCTATAGAAACACTGAAATTTTCAACTATCGGAACCTCCATTATTTTGTTTTATTCTGTTGTTATTGAACTCGACCCCACACACAAATATTACCCTAATTAAAAAAAAAAGCTGAAATAAATAAAGTAAAATTAGCACTTCGGTAATATTCGGAACGGCGTACCATCTTTCGTTTCGTTCCGTTCGATTTCGTAGAATTCCTTTTACAAACGTCATGCAAACTTTACGACGAAGGTGGCGTTTGCTCGGGTCCTAATCTATGGAAACACTGAAATGTTCAACTGTCGGAACCTCCATTATTTTGTTTTTTTCTGTTGTTGTTGAACTCAACCCTACACACAAATATTACTCTAATTAAAAAAAAAAGCTGAAATAAATAAAGTAAAATTAGCACTTCGGTAATATTCGGAACGGCGTACCATCTTTCGTTTCGTTCCGTTCGATTTCGTAGAATTCCTTTTACAAACGTCATGCAAACGTCACGACGGAGGTAACGTTTGCTCGGGTCCGGATCTATAGAAACACTGAAATTTTCAACTATCGGAACCTCCATTATTTTGTTTTTTTCTGTTTTTGTTGAACTCGACCCCACACACAAATATTACTCTAATTAAAAAAAAAAGCTGAAATAAATAAAGTAAAATTAGCACTTCGGTAATATTCGGAACGGCGTACCATCTTTCGTTTCGTTCCGTTAGATTTCGTAGAATTCGTTTTACAAACGTCATGCAAACGTCACGACGAAGGTGGCGTTTGCTCGGGTTCTAATCTATGGAAACACTGAAATGTTCAACTGTCGGAACCTCCATTATTTTGTTTTTTTCAGTTGTTGTTGAACTCGACCCCACACACAAATATTACCCTAATTAAAAAAAAAAGCTGAAATAAATAAAGTAAAATTAGCACTTCGGTAATATTCGGAACGGCGTACCATCTTTCGTTTCGTTCCGTTCGATCTCGTGGAATTCCTTTTACAAACGTCATGCTAACGTCACGACGGAGGTACAGTTTGCTCGGGTACTGATCTATATAAACACTGAAATTTTCAACTATCGGAACCTCCATTATTTTGTTTTTTTCTGTTGTTGTTGAACTCGACCCCACACACAAATATTACCCTAATTAAAAAAAAAAGCTGAAATAAATAAAGTAAAATTAGCACTTCGGTAATATTCGGAATGGCGTACCATCTTTCGTTTCGTTCCGTTCGATTTCGTAGAATTCCTTTTACAAACGTCATGCAAACGTCACGACGAAGGTGGCGTTTGCTCGAGTCCTAATCTATGGAAACACTGAAATGTTCAACTGTCGGAACCTCTATTATTTTGTTTTTTTCTGTTGTTGTTGAACTCGACCCCACACACAAATATTACTCTAATTAAAAAAAAAAGCTGAATTAAATAAAGAAAAATTAGCACTTCGGTAATATTCGGAACGGCGTACCATCTTTCGTTTCGTTCCGTTCGATTTCGTAGAATTCCTTTTACAAACGTCATGCAAACGTCACGACGAAGGTGGCGTTTGCTCGGATCCTAATCTATGGAAACACTGAAATGTTCAACTGTCGGAACCTCCATTATTTTGTTTTTTTCTGTTGTTGTTGAACTCGACCCCACGCACAAATATTACTCTAATTTTAAAAAAAAGCTGAAATAAATAAAGTAAAATTAGCACTTCGGTAATATTCGGAACGGCGTACCATCTTTCGTTTCGTTCCGTTCGATTTCGTGGAATTCCTTTTACAAACGTCATGCAAACGTCACGACGGAGGTAACGTTTGCTCGGGTCCGGATCTATAGAAACACTGAAATGTTCAACTATCGGAACCTCCATTATTTTGTTTTATTCTGTTGTTATTGAACTCGACCCCACACACAAATATTACCCTAATTAAAAAAAAAAGCTGAAATAAATAAAGTAAAATTAGCACTTCGGTAATATTCGGAACGGCGTACCATCTTTCGTTTCGTTCCGTTCGATTTCGTAGAATTCCTTTTACAAACGTCATGCAAACTTTACGACGAAGGTGGCGTTTGCTCGGGTCCTAATCTATGGAAACACTGAAATGTTCAACTGTCGGAACCTCCATTATTTTGTTTTTTTCTGTTGTTGTTGAACTCGACCCCACACACAAATATTACTCTAATTAAAAAAAAAAGCTGAAATAAATAAAGTAAAATTAGCACTTCGGTAATATTCGGAACGGCGTACCATCTTTCGTTTCGTTCCGTTCGATTTCGTAGAATTCCTTTTACAAACGTCATGCAAACGTCACGACGAAGGTGGCGTTTGCTCGGGTTCTAATCTATGGAAACACTGAAATGTTCAACTGTCGGAACCTCCATTATTTTGTTTTTTCTGTTGTTGTTGAACTCGACCCCACACACAAATATTACTCTAATTTAAAAAAAAAGCTGAAATAAATAAAGTAAAATTAGCACTTCGGTAATATTCGGAATGGCGTACCATCTTTCGTTTCGTTCCGTTCGATTTCGTAGAATTCCTTTTACAAACGTCATGCAAACGTCACGACGAAGGTGGCGTTTGCTCGGGTCCTAATCTATGGAAACACTGAAATGTTCAACTGTCGGAACCTCTATTATTTTGTTTTTTTCTGTTGTTGTTGAACTCGACCCCACACACAAATATTACCCTAATTAAAAAAAAAAGCTGAAATAAATAAAGTAAAATTAGCACTTCGGTAATATTCGGAATGGCGTACCATCTTTCGTTTCGTTCCGTTCGATTTCGTAGAATTCCTTTTACAAACGTCATGCAAACGTCACGACGAAGGTGGCGTTTGCTCGGGTCCTAATCTATGGAAACACTGAAATGTTCAACTGTCGGAACCTCTATTATTTTGTTTTTTTCTGTTGTTGTTGAACTCGACCCCACACACAAATATTACTCTAATTTAAAAAAAAAAAGCTGAAATAAATAAAGTAAAATTAGCACTTCGGTAATATTCGGAACGGCGTACCATCTTTCGTTTCGTTCCGTTCGATTTCGTAGAATTCCTTTTACAAACGTCATGCAAACGTCACGACGGAGGTAACGTTTGCTCGGGTCCGGATCTATAGAAACACTGAAATTTTCAACTATCGGAACCTCCATTATTTTGTTTTTTTCTGTTGTTATTGAACTCGACCCCACACACAAATATTACCCTAATTAAAAAAAAAAGCTGAAATAAATAAAGTAAAATTAGCACTTCGGTAATATTCGGAACGGCGTACCATCTTTCGTTTCGTTCCGTTCGATTTCGTAGAATTCCTTTTACAAACGTCATGCAAACTTTACGACGAAGGTGGCGTTTGCTCGGGTCCTAATCTATGGAAACACTGAAATGTTCAACTGTCGGAACCTCCATTATTTTGTTTTTTTCTGTTGTTATTGAACTCGACCCCACACACAAATATTACCCTAATTAAAAAAAAAAGCTGAAATAAATAAAGTAAAATTAGCACTTCGGTAATATTCGGAACGGCGTACCATCTTTCGTTTCGTTCCGTTCGATTTCGTAGAATTCCTTTTACAAACGTCATGCAAACTTTACGACGAAGGTGGCGTTTGCTCGGGTCCTAATCTATGGAAACACTGAAATGTTCAACTGTCGGAACCTCCATTATTTTGTTTTTTTCTGTTGTTATTGAACTCGACCCCACACACAAATATTACCCTAATTAAAAAAAAAAGCTGAAATAAATAAAGTAAAATTTGCACTTCGGTAATATTCGGAACGGCGTACCATCTTTCGTTTCGTTCCGTTCGATTTCGTAGAATTCCTTTTACAAACGTCATGCAAACGTCACGACGGAGGTAACGTTTGCTCGGGTCCGGATCTATAGAAACACTGAAATTTTCAACTATCGGAACCTCCATTATTTTGTTTTTTTCTGTTTTTGTTGAACTCGACCCCACACACAAATATTACTCTAATTAAAAAAAAAAGCTGAAATAAATAAAGTAAAATTAGCACTTCGGTAATATTCGGAACGGCGTACCATCTTTCGTTTCGTTCCGTTCGATTTCGTAGAATTCCTTTTACAAACGTCATGCAAACGTCACGACGAAGGTTGCGTTTTCTAGGGTCCTAATCTATGGAAACACTGAAATGTTCAACTGTCGGAACCTCCATTATTTTGTTTTTTTCAGTTGTTGTTGAACTCGACCCCACACACAAATATTACCCTAATTAAAAAAAAAAGCTGAAATAAATAAAGTAAAATTAGCACTTCGGTAATATTCGGAACGGCGTACCATCTTTCGTTTCGTTCCGTTCGATTTCGTAGAATTCCTTTTACAAACGTCATGCAAACGTCACGACGAAGGTGGCGTTTGCTCGGGTCCTAATCTATGGAAACACTGAAATGTTCAACTGTCGGAACCTCTATTATTTTGTTTCTTTCTGTTGTTGTTGAACTCGACCCCACACACAAATATTACTCTAATTTAAAAAAAAAGCTGAAATAAATAAAGTAAAATTAGCACTTCGGTTATATTCGGAACGGCGTACCATCTTTCGTTTCGTTCCGTTCGATTTCGTAGAATTCCTTTTACAAACGTCATGCAAACGTCACGACGAAGGTGGCATTTGCTCGGGTCCTAATCTATGGAAACACTGAAATGTTCAACTGTCGGAACCTCCATTATTTTGTTTTTTTCTGTTGTTGTTGAACTCGACCCCACACACAAATATTACTCTAATTTAAAAAAAAAAGCTGAAATAAATAAAGTAAAATTAGCACTTCGGTAATATTCGGAACGGCGTACCATCTTTCGTTTCGTTCCGTTTGATTTCGTAGAATTCCTTTTACAAACGTCATGCAAACGTCACGACGGAGGTAACGTTTGCTCGGATCCGGATCTATAGAAACACTGAAATTTTCAACTATCGGAACCTCCATTATTTTGTTTTTTTCTGTTGTTATTGAACTCGACCCCACACACAAATATTACCCTAATTAAAAAAAAAAGCTGAAATAAATAAAGTAAAATTAGCACTTCGGTAATATTCGGAACGGCGTACCATCTTTCGTTTCGTTCCGTTCGATTTCCTAGAATTCCTTTTACAAACGTCATGCAAACGTCACGACGAAGGTGGCGTTTGCTCGGGTCCTAATCTATGGAAACACTGAAATGTTCAACTGTCGGAACCTCTATTATTTTGTTTTTTTCTGTTGTTGTTGAACTCGACCCCACACACAAATATTACTCTAATTTAAAAAAAAAGCTGAAATAAATAAAGTAAAATTAGCACTTCGGTAATATTCGGAACGGCGTACCATCTTTCGTTTCGTTCCGTTCGATTTCGTAGAATTCCTTTTACAAACGTCATGCAAACGTCACGACGAAGGTGGCATTTGCTCGGGTCCTAATCTATGGAAACACTGAAATGTTCAACTGTCGGAACCTCCATTATTTTGTTTTTTTCTGTTGTTGTTGAACTCGACCCCACACACAAATATTACTCTAATTTAAAAAAAAAAGCTCAAATAAATAAAGTAAAATTAGCACTTCGGTAATATTCGGAACGGCGTACCATCTTTCGTTTCGTTCCGTTCGATTTCGTAGAATTCCTTTTACAAACGTCATGCAAACGTCACGACGGAGGTAACGTTTGCTCGGATCCGGATCTATAGAAACACTGAAATTTTCAACTATCGGAACCTCCATTATTTTGTTTTTTTCTGTTGTTATTGAACTCGACCCCACACACAAATATTACCCTAATTAAAAAAAAAAGCTGAAATAAATAAAGTAAAATTAGCACTTCGGTAATATTCGGAACGGCGTACCATCTTTCGTTTCGTTCCGTTCGATTTCGTAGAATTCCTTTTACAAACGTCATGCAAACTTTACGACAAAGGTGGCGTTTGCTCGGGTCCTAATCTATGGAAACACTGAAATGTTCAACTGTCGGAACCTCCATTATTTTGTGTTTTTCTGTTGTTGTTGAACTCGACCCCACACACAAATATTACTCTAATTAAAAAAAAAAGCTGAAATAAATAAAGTAAAATTAGCACTTCGGTAATATTCGGAACGGCGTACCATCTTTCGTTTCGTTCCGTTAGATTTCGTAGAATTCGTTTTACAAACGTCATGCAAACGTCACGACGAAGGTGGCGTTTGCTCGGGTTCTAATCTATGGAAACACTGAAATGTTCAACTGTCGGAACCTCCATTATTTTGTTTTTTTCAGTTGTTGTTGAACTCGACCCCACACACAAATATTACTCTAATTAAAAAAAAAGCTGAAATAAATAAAGTAAAATTAGCACTTCGGTAATATTCGGAACGGCGTACCATATTTCGTTTCGTTTCGTTCCGTTCGATTTCGTGGAATTCCTTTTACAAACGTCATGCAAACGTCACGACGGAGGTAACGTTTGCTCGGGTCCGGATCTATAGAAACACTGAAATTTTCAACTATCGGAACCTCCATTATTTTGTTTTATTCTGTTGTTATTGAACTCGACCCCACACACAAATATTACCCTAATTAAAAAAAAAAGCTGAAATAAATAAAGTAAAATTAGCACTTCGGTAATATTCGGAACGGCGTACCATCTTTCGTTTCGTTCCGTTCGATTTCGTAGAATTCCTTTTACAAACGTCATGCAAACTTTACGACGAAGGTGGCGTTTGCTCGGGTCCTAATCTATGGAAACACTGAAATGTTCAACTGTCGGAACCTCCATTATTTTGTTTTTTTCTGTTGTTGTTGAACTCGACCCCACACACAAATATTACTCTAATTTAAAAAAAAAGCTGAAATAAATAAAGTAAAATTAGCACTTCGGTAATATTCGGAATGGCGTACCATCTTTCGTTTCGTTCCGTTCGATTTCGTAGAATTCCTTTTACAAACGTCATGCAAACGTCACGACGAAGGTGGCGTTTGCTCGGGTCCTAATCTATGGAAACACTGAAATGTTCAACTGTCGGAACCTCTATTATTTTGTTTTTTTCTGTTGTTGTTGAACTCGACCCCACACACAAATATTACCCTAATTAAAAAAAAAAGCTGAAATAAATAAAGTAAAATTAGCACTTCGGTAATATTCGGAATGGCGTACCATCTTTCGTTTCGTTCCGTTCGATTTCGTAGAATTCCTTTTACAAACGTCATGCAAACGTCACGACGAAGGTGGCGTTTGCTCGGGTCCTAATCTATGGAAACACTGAAATGTTCAACTGTCGGAACCTCTATTATTTTGTTTTTTTCTGTTGTTGTTGAACTCGACCCCACACACAAATATTACTCTAATTTTAAAAAAAAAAGCTGAAATAAATAAAGTAAAATTAGCACTTCGGTAATATTCGGAACGGCGTACCATCTTTCGTTTCGTTCCGTTCGATTTCGTAGAATTCCTTTTACAAACGTCATGCAAACGTCACGACGGAGGTAACGTTTGCTCGGGTCCGGATCTATAGAAACACTGAAATTTTCAACTATCGGAACCTCCATTATTTTGTTTTTTTCTGTTGTTATTGAACTCGACCCCACACACAAATATTACCCTAATTAAAAAAAAAAGCTGAAATAAATAAAGTAAAATTAGCACTTCGGTAATATTCGGAACGGCGTACCATCTTTCGTTTCGTTCCGTTCGATTTCGTAGAATTCCTTTTACAAACGTCATGCAAACTTTACGACGAAGGTGGCGTTTGCTCGGGTCCTAATCTATGGAAACACTGAAATGTTCAACTGTCGGAACCTCCATTATTTTGTTTTTTTCTGTTGTTATTGAACTCGACCCCACACACAAATATTACCCTAATTAAAAAAAAAAGCTGAAATAAATAAAGTAAAATTAGCACTTCGGTAATATTCGGAACGGCGTACCATCTTTCGTTTCGTTCCGTTCGATTTCGTAGAATTCCTTTTACAAACGTCATGCAAACTTTACGACGAAGGTGGCGTTTGCTCGGGTCCTAATCTATGGAAACACTGAAATGTTCAACTGTCGGAACCTCCATTATTTTGTTTTTTTCTGTTGTTATTGAACTCGACCCCACACACAAATATTACCCTAATTAAAAAAAAAAGCTGAAATAAATAAAGTAAAATTTGCACTTCGGTAATATTCGGAACGGCGTACCATCTTTCGTTTCGTTCCGTTCGATTTCGTAGAATTCCTTTTACAAACGTCATGCAAACGTCACGACGGAGGTAACGTTTGCTCGGGTCCGGATCTATAGAAACACTGAAATGTTCAACTGTCGGAACCTCCATTATTTTGTTTTTTTCAGTTGTTGTTGAACTCGACCCCACACACAAATATTACCCTAATTAAAAAAAAAAGCTGAAATAAATAAAGTAAAATTAGCACTTCGGTAATATTCGGAACGGCGTACCATCTTTCGTTTCGTTCCGTTCGATTTCGTAGAATTCCTTTTACAAACGTCATGCAAACGTCACGACGAAGGTGGCGTTTGCTCGGGTCCTAATCTATGGAAACACTGAAATGTTCAACTGTCGGAACCTCTATTATTTTGTTTCTTTCTGTTGTTGTTGAACTCGACCCCACACACAAATATTACTCTAATTTTAAAAAAAAGCTGAAATAAATAAAGTAAAATTAGCACTTCGGTTATATTCGGAACGGCGTACCATCTTTCGTTTCGTTCCGTTCGATTTCGTAGAATTCCTTTTACAAACGTCATGCAAACGTCACGACGAAGGTGGCATTTGCTCGGGTCCTAATCTATGGAAACACTGAAATGTTCAACTGTCGGAACCTCCATTATTTTGTTTTTTTCTGTTGTTGTTGAACTCGACCCCACACACAAATATTACTCTAATTTAAAAAAAAAAGCTGAAATAAATAAAGTAAAATTAGCACTTCGGTAATATTCGGAACGGCGTACCATCTTTCGTTTCGTTCCGTTTGATTTCGTAGAATTCCTTTTACAAACGTCATGCAAACGTCACGACGGAGGTAACGTTTGCTCGGATCCGGATCTATAGAAACACTGAAATTTTCAACTATCGGAACCTCCATTATTTTGTTTTTTTCTGTTGTTATTGAACTCGACCCCACACACAAATATTACCCTAATTAAAAAAAAAAGCTGAAATAAATAAAGTAAAATTAGCACTTCGGTAATATTCGGAACGGCGTACCATCTTTCGTTTCGTTCCGTTCGATTTCGTAGAATTCCTTTTACAAACGTCATGCAAACGTCACGACGAAGGTGGCGTTTGCTCGGGTCCTAATCTATGGAAACACTGAAATGTTCAACTGTCGGAACCTCTATTATTTTGTTTTTTTCTGTTGTTGTTGAACTCGACCCCACACACAAATATTACTCTAATTTAAAAAAAAAGCTGAAATAAATAAAGTAAAATTAGCACTTCGGTAATATTCGGAACGGCGTACCATCTTTCGTTTCGTTCCGTTCGATTTCGTAGAATTCCTTTTACAAACGTCATGCAAACGTCACGACGAAGGTGGCATTTGCTCGGGTCCTAATCTATGGAAACACTGAAATGTTCAACTGTCGGAACCTCCATTATTTTGTTTTTTTCTGTTGTTGTTGAACTCGACCCCACACACAAATATTACTCTAATTTAAAAAAAAAAGCTCAAATAAATAAAGTAAAATTAGCACTTCGGTAATATTCGGAACGGCGTACCATCTTTCGTTTCGTTCCGTTCGATTTCGTAGAATTCCTTTTACAAACGTCATGCAAACGTCACGACGGAGGTAACGTTTGCTCGGATCCGGATCTATAGAAACACTGAAATTTTCAACTATCGGAACCTCCATTATTTTGTTTTTTTCTGTTGTTATTGAACTCGACCCCACACACAAATATTACCCTAATTAAAAAAAAAAGCTGAAATAAATAAAGTAAAATTAGCACTTCGGTAATATTCGGAACGGCGTACCATCTTTCGTTTCGTTCCGTTCGATTTCGTAGAATTCCTTTTACAAACGCTATGCAAACTTTACGACAAAGGTGGCGTTTGCTCGGGTCCTAATCTATGGAAACACTGAAATGTTCAACTGTCGGAACCTCCATTATTTTGTGTTTTTCTGTTGTTGTTGAACTCGACCCCACACACAAATATTACTCTAATTAAAAAAAAAAGCTGAAATAAATAAAGTAAAATTAGCACTTCGGTAATATTCGGAACGGCGTACCATCTTTCGTTTCGTTCCGTTAGATTTCGTAGAATTCGTTTTACAAACGTCATGCAAACGTCACGACGAAGGTGGCGTTTGCTCGGGTTCTAATCTATGGAAACACTGAAATGTTCAACTGTCGGAACCTCCATTATTTTGTTTTTTTCAGTTGTTGTTGAACTCGACCCCACACACAAATATTACTCTAATTAAAAAAAAAGCTGAAATAAATAAAGTAAAATTAGCACTTCGGTAATATTCGGAACGGCGTACCATCTTTCGTTTCGTTCCGTTCGATTTCGTAGAATTCGTTTTACAAACGTCATGCAAACGTCACGACGAAGGTGGCGTTTGCTCGGGTTCTAATCTATGGAAACACTGAAATGTTCAACTATCGGAACCTCCATTATTTTGTTTTTTTCTGTTGTTGTTAAACTCGACCCCACACACAAATATTACTCTAATTAAAAAAAAAAGCTGAAATAAATAAAGTAAAATTAGCACTTCGGTAATATTCGGCACGGCGTACCATCTTTCGTTTCGTTCCGTTCGATTTCGTAGAATTCCTTTTACAAACGTCATGCAAACGTCACGACGGAGGTACCGTTTGCTCGGGTCCGGATCTATAGAAACACTGAAATTTTCAACTATCGGAACCTCCATTATTTTGTTTTTTTCTGTTGTTATTGAACTCGACCCCACACACAAATATTACCCTAATTAAAAAAAAAAGCTGAAATAAATAAAGTAAAATTAGCACTTCGGTAATATTCGGAACGGCGTACCATCTTTCGTTTCGTTCCGTACGATTTCGTAAAATTCCTTTTACAAACGTCATGCAAACGTCACGACGGAGGTAACGCTTGCTCGGGTCCTGATCTATAGATACACTGAAATGTTAAACTATCGGAACCTCCATTATTTTCTTTTTTTCTGTTGTTGTTGAACTCGACCCCACACACAAATATTACACTAATTAAAAAAAAAAGCTGAAATAAATAAAGTAAAATTAGCACTTCGGTAATATTCGGAATGGCGTACCATCTTTCGTTTCGTTCCGTTCGATTTCGTAGAATTCCTTTTACAAACGTCATGCAAACGTCACGACGATGGTGGCGTTTGCTCGGGTCCTAATCTATGGAAACACTGAAATGTTCAACTGTCGGAACCTCTATTATTTTGTTTTTTTCTGTTGTTGTTGAACTCGACCCCACACACAAATATTACTCTAATTAAAAAAAAAGCTGAAATAAATAAAGTAAAATTAGCACTTCGGTAATATTCGGAACGGCGTACCATCTTTCGTTTCGTTCCGTTCGATTTCGTAGAATTCCTTTTACAAACGTCATGCAAACGTCACGACGAAGGTGGCATTTGCTCGGGTCCTAATCTATGGAAACACTGAAATGTTCAACTGTCGGAACCTCCATTATTTTGTTTTTTTTCTGTTGTTGTTGAACTCGACCCCACACACAAATATTACTCTAATTTAAAAAAAAAAGCTGAAATAAATAAAGTAAAATTAGCACTTCGGTAATATTCGGAACGGCGTACCATCTTTCGTTTCGTTCCGTTCGATTTCGTAGAATTCCTTTTACAAACGTCATGCAAACGTCACGACGGAGGTAACGTTTGCTCGGATCCGGATCTATAGAAACACTGAAATTTTCAACTATCGGAACCTCCATTATTTTGTTTTTTTCTGTTGTTATTGAACTCGACCCCACACACAAATATTACCCTAATTAAAAAAAAAAGCTGAAATAAATAAAGTAAAATTAGCACTTCGGTAATATTCGGAACGGCGTACCATCTTTCGTTTCGTTCCGTTCGATTTCGTAGAATTCCTTTTACAAACGTCATGCAAACTTTACGACGAAGGTGGCGTTTGCTCGGGTCCTAATCTATGGAAACACTGAAATGTTCAACTGTCGGAACCTCCATTATTTTGTGTTTTTCTGTTGTTGTTGAACTCGACCCTACACACAAATATTACTCTAATTAAAAAAAAAAGCTGAAATAAATAAAGTAAAATTAGCACTTCGGTAATATTCGGAACGGCGTACCATCTTTCGTTTCGTTCCGTTCGATTTCGTAGAATTCCTTTTACAAACGTCATGCAAACGTCACGACGGAGGTAACGTTTGCTCGGGTCCGGATCTATAGAAACACTGAAATTTTCAACTATCGGAACCTCCATTATTTTGTTTTTTTCTGTTTTTGTTGAACTCGACCCCACACACAAATATTACTCTAATTAAAAAAAAAAGCTGAAATAAATAAAGTAAAATTAGCACTTCGGTAATATTCGGAACGGCGTACCATCTTTCGTTTCATTCCGTTAGATTTCGTAGAATTCGTTTTACAAACGTCATGCAAACGTCACGACGAAGGTGGCGTTTGCTCGGGTTCTAATCTATGGAAACACTGAAACGTTAAACTATCGGAACCTCCATTATTTTGTTTTTTTCTGTTGTTGTTGAACTCGACCCCACACACAAATATTACCCTAATTAAAAAAAAAAGCTGAAATAAATAAAGTAAAATTAGCACTTCGGTAATATTCGGAATGGCGTACCATCTTTCGTTTCGTTCCGTTCGATTTCGTAGAATTCCTTTTACAAACGTCATGCAAACGTCACGACGAAGGTGGCGTTTGCTCGGGTCCTAATCTATGGAAACACTGAAATGTTCAACTGTCGGAACCTCTATTATTTTGTTTTTTTCTGTTGTTGTTGAACTCGACCCCACACACAAATATTACTCTAATTTTAAAAAAAAGCTGAAATAAATAAAGTAAAATTAGCACTTCGGTAATATTCGGAACGGCGTACCATCTTTCGTTTCGTTCCGTTCGATTTCGTAGAATTCCTTTTACAAACGTCATGCAAACGTCACGACGGAGGTAACGTTTTCTCGGGTACTGATCTATAGAAACACTGAAATATTCAACTATCGGAACCTCCATTATTTTGTTTTTTTCTGTTGTTATTGAACTCGACCCCACACACAAATATTACTCTAATTAAAAAAAAAAGCTGAAATAAATAAAGTAAAATTAGCACTTCGGTTAAATTGGGAACGGCGTACCATCTTTCGTTTCGTTCCGTTCGATTTCGTAGAATTCCTTTTACAAACGTCATGCAAACGTCACGACGGGGGTAACGTTTGCTCGGGTCCGGATCTATAGAAACACTGAAATTTTCAACTATCGGAACCTCCATTATTTTGTTTTTTTCTGTTTTTGTTTAACTCGACCCCACACACAAATATTACCCTAATTAAAAAAAAAAGCTGAAATAAATAAAGTAAAATTAGCTATTCGGTAATATTCGGAACGGCGTACCATCTTTCGTTTCGTTCCGTTCCATTTCGTAGAATTCGTTTTACAAACGTCATGTAAACGTCACGACGAAGGTGGCGTTTGCTCGGGTTCTAATCTATGGAAACACTGAAATGTTCAAATGTCGGAACCTCTATTATTTTGTTTTTTTCTGTTGTTGTTGAACTCGACCCCACACACAAATATTACTCTAATTAAAAAAAAAAGCTGAAATAAACAAAGTAAAATTAGCACTTCGGTAATATTCGGAACGGCGTACCATCTTTCGTTTAGTTCCGTTCGATTTCGTAGAATTCCTTTTACAAACGTCATGCAAACGTCACGACGAAGGTGGCATTTGCTCGGGTCCTAATCTATGGAAACACTGAAATGTTCAACCGTCGGAACCTCCATTATTTTGTTTTTTTCTGTTGTTGTTGAACTCGACCCCACACACAAATATTACTCTAATTAAAAAAAAAAAGCTGAAATAAATAAAGTAAAATTAGCACTTCGGTAATATTCGGAACGGCGTACCATCTTTCGTTTCGTTCCGTTCGATTTCGTAGAATTCCTTTTACAAACGTCATGCAAACGTCACGACGGAGGTAACGTTTGCTCGGGTCCGGATCTATAGAAACACTGAAATTTTCAACTATCGGAACCTCCATTATTTTGTTTTTTTCTGTTGTTATTGAACTCGACCCCACACACAAATATTACCCTAATTAAAAAAAAAAGCTGAAATAAATAAAGTAAAATTAGCACTTCGGTAATATTCGGAACGGCGTACCATCTTTCGTTTCGTTCCGTTCGATTTCGTAGAATTCCTTTTACAAACGTCATGCAAACTTTACGACGAAGGTGGCGTTTGCTCGGGTCCTAATCTATAGAAACACTGAAATGTTCAACTATCGGAACCTCCATTATTTTGTTTTTTTCTGTTTTTGTTGAACTCGACCGCACACACAAATATTACCCTAATTAAAAAAAAAAAGCTGAAATAAATAAAGTAAAATTAGCACTTCGGTAATATTCGGAACGGCGTACCATCTTTCGTTTCGTTCCGTTCGATTTCGTAGAATTCCTTTTACAAACGTCATGCAAACGTCACGAGGGAGGTACCGTTTGCTCGGGGCCTGATCTATGGAAACACTGAAATGTTCAACTGTCGGAACCTCCATTATTTTTTTTTTTTTTCTGTTGTTGTTGACCTCGACCCCACACACAAATATTACCCTAATTAAAAAAAAAAGCTGAAATAAATAAAGTAACTTCGGTAATATTCGGAACGGCGTACCATCTTTCGTTTCGTTCCGTTCGATTTCGTAGAATTCCTTTTACAAACGTCATGCAAACGTCACGACGAAGGTGGCGTTTGCTCTGGTCCTAATCTATGGAAACACTGAAATGTTCAACTGTCGGAACCTCCATTATTTTGTTTTTTTTTCTGTTGTTGTTGAACTCGACCCCACACACAAATATTAATCTAATTAAAAAAAAAAGCTGAAATAAACAAAGTAAAATTAGCACTTCGGTAATATTCGGAACGGCGTACCATCTTTCGTTTCGTTCCGTTCGATTTCGTAGAATTCCTTTTACAAACGTCATGCAAACGTCACGACGAAGGTGGCGTTTGCTCGGGTCCTAATCTATGGAAACACTGAAATGTTCAACTGTCGGAACCTCCATTATTTTGTTTTTTTCTGTTGTTGTTGAACTCGACCCCACACACAAATATTACTCTAATTAAAAAAAAAAGCTGAAATAAATAAAGTAAAATTAGCACTTCGGTAATATTCGGAACGGCGTACCATCTTTCGTTTCGTTCCGTTCGATTTCGTAGAATTCCTTTTACAAACGGCATGCAAACGTCACGACGGAGGTACCGTTTGCTCGGGTCCTGATCTATAGAAACACTGAAATTTTCAACTATCGGAACCTCCATTATTTTGTTTTTTTATGTTGTTGTTGAACTCGACCCCACACACAAATATTACCCTAATTAAAAAAAAAAGCTGAAATAAATAAAGTAAAATAAGCACTTCGGTAATATTCGGAACGGCGTACCATCTTTCGTTTCGTTCCGTTCGATTTCGTAGAATTCCTTTTACAAACGTCATGCAAACGTCACGAGGGAGGTACCGTTTGCTCGGGGCCTGATCTATGGAAACACTGAAATGTTCAACTGTCGGAACCTCCATTATTTTGTTTTTTTTTCTGTTGTTGTTGACCTCGACCCCCCACACAAATATTACCCTAATTTAAAAAAAAAAAAAGCTGAAATAAATAAAGTAAAATTAGCACTTCGGTAATATTCGGAACGGCGTACCATCTTTCGTTTCGTTCCGTTCGTAGAATTCCTTTTACAAACGTCATGCACACGTCACGACGAAGGTGGCGTTTGCTCGGGTCCTAATCTATGGAAACACTGAAATGTTCAACTATCGGAACCTCCATTATTTTGTTTTTTTTCTGTTGTTGTTGAACTCGACCCCGCACACAAATATTACCCTAATTTAAAAAAAAAAAAGCTGAAATAAATAAAGTAAAATTAGCACTTCGGTAATATTCGGAACAGCGTACTATCTTTCGTTTCGTTCCGTTCGATTTTGTAGAATTCCTTTTACAAACGTCACGACGGAGGTGACGTTTGCTCGGGTCCTAATCTATAGAAACACTGAAATTTTCAACTGTCGGTACCTCCATTATTTTGTTTTTTTCTGTTGTTGTTGAACTCGACCCCACACACAAATATTACCCTAATTAAAAAAAAAGCTGAAATAAATAAAGTAAAATTAGCACTTCGGTAATATTCGGAACGGCGTACCATCTTTCGTTTCGTTCCGTTCGATTTCGTAGAATTCCTTTTACAAACGTCATGCAAACGTCACGACGAAGGTGGCGTTTGCTCGGGTCCTAATTTATGGAAACACTGAAATGTTCAACTGTCGGAACCTCCATTATTTTGTTTTTTTCTGTTGTTGAACTCGACCCCACACACAAATATTAATCTAATTAAAAAAAAAAGCTGAAATAAATAAAGTAAAATTAGCACTTCGGTAATATTCGGAACGGCGTACCATCTTTCGTTTCGTTCCGTTCGATTTCGTAGAATTCATTTTACAAACGTCATGCAAACGTCACGAGGGAGGTACCGTTTGCTCGGGGCCTGATCTATATAAACACTGAAATTTTCAACTATCGGAACCTCCATTATTTTTTTTTTTTTTCTGTTGTTGTTGACCTCGACCCCACACACAAATATTACCCTAATTTAAAAAAAAAAAAGCTGAAATAAATAAAGTAAAATTAGCACTTCGGTAATATTCGGAACAGCGTACTATCTTTCGTTTCGTTCCGTTCGATTTTGTAGAATTCCTTTTACAAACGTCACGACGGAGGTGACGTTTGCTCGGGTCCTAATCTATAGAAACACTGAAATTTTCAACTGTCGGTACCTCCATTATTTTGTTTTTTTCTGTTGTTGTTGAACTCGACCCCACACACAAATATTACCCTAATTAAAAAAAAAAGCTGAAATAAATAAAGTAAAATTAGCACTTCGGTAATATTCGGAACGGCGTACCATCTTTCGTTTCGTTCCGTTCGTAGAATTCCTTTTACAAACGTCATGCACACGTCACGACGAAGGTGGCGTTTGCTCGGGTCCTAATCTATGGAAACACTGAAATGTTCAACTATCGGAACCTCCATTATTTTGTTTTTTTTCTGTTGTTGTTGAACTCGACCCCGCACACAAATATTACCCTAATTAAAAAAAAAAGCTGAAATAAATAAAGTAAAATTAGCACTTCGGTAATATTCGGAACGGCGTACCATCTTTCGTTTCGTTCCGTTCGATTTCGTAGAATTCCTTTTACAAACGGCATGCAAACGTCACGACGGAGGTACCGTTTGCTCGGGTCCTGATCTATAGAAACACTGAAATTTTCAACTATCGGAACCTCCATTATTTTGTTTTTTTATGTTGTTGTTGAACTCGACCCCACACACAAATATTACCCTAATTAAAAAAAAAAGCTGAAATAAATAAAGTAAAATAAGCACTTCGGTAATATTCGGAACGGCGTACCATCTTTCGTTTCGTTCCGTTCGATTTCGTAGAATTCCTTTTACAAACGTCATGCAAACGTCACGAGGGAGGTACCGTTTGCTCGGGGCCTGATCTATGGAAACACTGAAATGTTCAACTGTCGGAACCTCCATTATTTTGTTTTTTTTTCTGTTGTTGTTGACCTCGACCCCCCACACAAATATTACCCTAATTTAAAAAAAAAAAAGCTGAAATAAATAAAGTAAAATTAGCACTTCGGTAATATTCGGAACGGCGTACCATCTTTCGTTTCGTTCCGTTCGTAGAATTCCTTTTACAAACGTCATGCACACGTCACGACGAAGGTGGCGTTTGCTCGGGTCCTAATCTATGGAAACACTGAAATGTTCAACTATCGGAACCTCCATTATTTTGTTTTTTTTCTGTTGTTGTTGAACTCGACCCCGCACACAAATATTACCCTAATTTAAAAAAAAAAAAGCTGAAATAAATAAAGTAAAATTAGCACTTCGGTAATATTCGGAACAGCGTACTATCTTTCGTTTCGTTCCGTTCGATTTTGTAGAATTCCTTTTACAAACGTCACGACGGAGGTGACGTTTGCTCGGGTCCTAATCTATAGAAACACTGAAATTTTCAACTGTCGGTACCTCCATTATTTTGTTTTTTTCTGTTGTTGTTGAACTCGACCCCACACACAAATATTACCCTAATTAAAAAAAAAGCTGAAATAAATAAAGTAAAATTAGCACTTCGGTAATATTCGGAACGGCGTACCATCTTTCGTTTCGTTCCGTTCGATTTCGTAGAATTCCTTTTACAAACGTCATGCAAACGTCACGACGAAGGTGGCGTTTGCTCGGGTCCTAATTTATGGAAACACTGAAATGTTCAACTGTCGGAACCTCCATTATTTTGTTTTTTTCTGTTGTTGAACTCGACCCCACACACAAATATTAATCTAATTAAAAAAAAAAGCTGAAATAAATAAAGTAAAATTAGCACTTCGGTAATATTCGGAACGGCGTACCATCTTTCGTTTCGTTCCGTTCGATTTCGTAGAATTCATTTTACAAACGTCATGCAAACGTCACGAGGGAGGTACCGTTTGCTCGGGGCCTGATCTATATAAACACTGAAATTTTCAACTATCGGAACCTCCATTATTTTTTTTTTTTTTCTGTTGTTGTTGACCTCGACCCCACACACAAATATTACCCTAATTTAAAAAAAAAAAAGCTGAAATAAATAAAGTAAAATTAGCACTTCGGTAATATTCGGAACAGCGTACTATCTTTCGTTTCGTTCCGTTCGATTTTGTAGAATTCCTTTTACAAACGTCACGACGGAGGTGACGTTTGCTCGGGTCCTAATCTATAGAAACACTGAAATTTTCAACTGTCGGTACCTCCATTATTTTGTTTTTTTCTGTTGTTGTTGAACTCGACCCCACACACAAATATTACCCTAATTAAAAAAAAAAGCTGAAATAAATAAAGTAAAATTAGCACTTCGGTAATATTCGGAACGGCGTACCATCTTTCGTTTCGTTCCGTTCGTAGAATTCCTTTTACAAACGTCATGCACACGTCACGACGAAGGTGGCGTTTGCTCGGGTCCTAATCTATGGAAACACTGAAATGTTCAACTATCGGAACCTCCATTATTTTGTTTTTTTTTCTGTTGTTGTTGAACTCGACCCCGCACACAAATATTACCCTAATTAAAAAAAAAAGCTGAAATAAACAAAGTAAAATTAGCACTTCGGTAATATTCGGAACGGCGTACCATCTTTCGTTTCGTTCCGTTCGATTTCGTAGAATTCGTTTTACAAACGTCACGACGAAGGTGACGTTTGCTCGGGTCCTAATCTATAGAAACACTGAAATTTTCAACTGTCGGTACCTCCATTATTTTGTTTTTTTCTGTTGTTGTTGAACTCGACCCCACACAGAAATATTACCCTAATTAAAAAAAAAAGCTGAAATAAATAAAGTAAAATTAGCACTTCGGTAATATTCGGAACGGCGTACCATCTTTCGTTTCGTTCCGTTCGATTTCGTAGAATTCCTTTTACAAACGTCATGCAAACGTCACGACGAAGGTGGCGTTTGCTCGGGTCCTAATTTATGGAAACACTGAAATGTTCAACTGTCGGAACCTCCATTATTTTGTTTTTTTCTGTTGTTGAACTCGACCCCACACACAAATATTACTCTAATTAAAAAAAAAAGCTGAAATAAATAAAGTAAAATTAGCACTTCGGTAATATTCGGAACGGCGTACCATCTTTCGTTTCGTTCCGTTCGATTTCGTAGAATTCATTTTACAAACGTCATGCAAACGTCACGAGGGAGGTACCGTTTGCTCGGGGCCTGATCTATATAAACACTGAAATTTTCAACTATCGGAACCTCCATTATTTTTTTTTTTTTCTGTTGTTGTTGACCTCGACCCCACACACAAATATTACCCTAATTTAAAAAAAAAAAAGCTGAAATAAATAAAGTAAAATTAGCACTTCGGTAATATTCGGAACAGCGTACTATCTTTCGTTTCGTTCCGTTCGATTTTGTAGAATTCCTTTTACAAACGTCACGACGGAGGTGACGTTTGCTCGGGTCCTAATCTATAGAAACACTGAAATTTTCAACTGTCGGTACCTCCATTATTTTGTTTTTTTCTGTTGTTGTTGAACTCGACCCCACACACAAATATTACCCTAATTAAAAAAAAAAGCTGAAATAAATAAAGTAAAATTAGCACTTCGGTAATATTCGGAACGGCGTACCATCTTTCGTTTCGTTCCGTTCGTAGAATTCCTTTTACAAACGTCATGCACACGTCACGACGAAGGTGGCGTTTGCTCGGGTCCTAATCTATGGAAACACTGAAATGTTCAACTATCGGAACCTCCATTATTTTGTTTTTTTTCTGTTGTTGTTGAACTCGACCCCGCACACAAATATTACCCTAATTAAAAAAAAAAGCTGAAATAAACAAAGTAAAATTAGCACTTCGGTAATATTCGGAACGGCGTACCATCTTTCGTTTCGTTCCGTTCGATTTCGTAGAATTCGTTTTACAAACGTCACGACGAAGGTGACGTTTGCTCGGGTCCTAATCTATAGAAACACTGAAATTTTCAACTGTCGGTACCTCCATTATTTTGTTTTTTTCTGTTGTTGTTGAACTCGACCCCACACAGAAATATTACCCTAATTAAAAAAAAAAGCTGAAATAAATAAAGTAAAATTAGCACTTCGGTAATATTCGGAACGGCGTACCATCTTTCGTTTCGTTCCGTTCGATTTCGTAGAATTCCTTTTACAAACGTCATGCAAACGTCACGACGAAGGTGGCGTTTGCTCGGGTCCTAATTTATGGAAACACTGAAATGTTCAACTGTCGGAACCTCCATTATTTTGTTTTTTTCTGTTGTTGAACTCGACCCCACACACAAATATTACTCTAATTAAAAAAAAAAGCTGAAATAAATAAAGTAAAATTAGCACTTCGGTAATATTCGGAACGGCGTACCATCTTTCGTTTCGTTCCGTTCGATTTCGTAGAATTCATTTTACAAACGTCATGCAAACGTCACGAGGGAGGTACCGTTTGCTCGGGGCCTGATCTATATAAACACTGAAATTTTCAACTATCGGAACCTCCATTATTTTTTTTTTTTTCTGTTGTTGTTGACCTCGACCCCACACACAAATATTACCCTAATTTAAAAAAAAAAAAGCTGAAATAAATAAAGTAAAATTAGCACTTCGGTAATATTCGGAACAGCGTACTATCTTTCGTTTCGTTCCGTTCGATTTTGTAGAATTCCTTTTACAAACGTCACGACGGAGGTGACGTTTGCTCGGGTCCTAATCTATAGAAACACTGAAATTTTCAACTGTCGGTACCTCCATTATTTTGTTTTTTTCTGTTGTTGTTGAACTCGACCCCACACACAAATATTACCCTAATTAAAAAAAAAAGCTGAAATAAATAAAGTAAAATTAGCACTTCGGTAATATTCGGAACGGCGTACCATCTTTCGTTTCGTTCCGTTCGATTTCGTAGAATTCCTTTTACAAACGTCATGCAAACGTCACGACGAAGGTGGCGTTTGCTCGGGTCCTAATCTATGGAAACACTGAAATGTTCAACTGTCGGAACCTCCATTATTTTGTTTTTTTCTGTTGTTGTTGAACTCGACCCCACACACAAATATTACCCTAATTAAAAAAAAAGCTGAAATAAACAAAGTAAACTTAGCACTTCGGTAATATTCGGAACGGCGTACCATCTTTCGTTTCGTTCCGTTCGATTTCGTAGAATTCCTTTTACAAACGTCATGCAAACTTTACGACGAAGGTGGCGTTTGCTCGGGTCCTAATCTATGGAAACACTGAAATGTTCAACTGTCGGAACCTCCATTATTTTGTTTTTTTCAGTTGTTGTTGAACTCGACCCCACACACAAATATTACTCTAATTAAAAAAAAAAGCTGAAATAAATAAAGTAAAATTAGCACTTCGGTAATATTCGGAACGGCGTACCATCTTTCGTTTCGTTCCGTTCGATTTCGTAGAATTCCTTTTACAAACGTCATGCAAACGTCACGACGAAGGTGGCGTTTGCTCGGGTCCTAATCTATGGAAACACTGAAATGTTCAACTGTCGGAACCTCTATTATTTTGTTTTTTTCTGTTGTTGTTGAACTCGACCCCACACACAAATATTACTCTAATTTTAAAAAAAAGCTGAAATAAATAAAGTAAAATTAGCACTTCGGTAATATTCGGAACGGCGTACCATCTTTCGTTTCGTTCCGTTCGATTTCGTAGAATTCCTTTTACAAACGTCATGCAAACGTCACGACGGAGGTAACGTTTTCTCGGGTACTGATCTATAGAAACACTGAAATATTCAACTATCGGAACCTCCATTATTTTGTTTTTTTCTGTTGTTATTGAACTCGACCCCACACACAAATATTACTCTAATTAAAAAAAAAAAGCTGAAATAAATAAAGTAAAATTAGCACTTCGGTTAAATTGGGAACGGCGTACCATCTTTCGTTTCGTTCCGTTCGATTTCGTAGAATTCCTTTTACAAACGTCATGCAAACGTCACGACGGGGGTAACGTTTGCTCGGGTCCGGATCTATAGAAACACTGAAATTTTCAACTATCGGAACCTCCATTATTTTGTTTTTTTCTGTTTTTGTTTAACTCGACCCCACACACAAATATTACCCTAATTAAAAAAAAAAGCTGAAATAAATAAAGTAAAATTAGCTATTCGGTAATATTCGGAACGGCGTACCATCTTTCGTTTCGTTCCGTTCCATTTCGTAGAATTCGTTTTACAAACGTCATGTAAACGTCACGACGAAGGTGGCGTTTGCTCGGGTTCTAATCTATGGAAACACTGAAATGTTCAAATGTCGGAACCTCTATTATTTTGTTTTTTTCTGTTGTTGTTGAACTCGACCCCACACACAAATATTACTCTAATTAAAAAAAAAAGCTGAAATAAACAAAGTAAAATTAGCACTTCGGTAATATTCGGAACGGCGTACCATCTTTCGTTTAGTTCCGTTCGATTTCGTAGAATTCCTTTTACAAACGTCATGCAAACGTCACGACGAAGGTGGCATTTGCTCGGGTCCTAATCTATGGAAACACTGAAATGTTCAACCGTCGGAACCTCCATTATTTTGTTTTTTTCTGTTGTTGTTGAACTCGACCCCACACACAAATATTACTCTAATTAAAAAAAAAAAGCTGAAATAAATAAAGTAAAATTAGCACTTCGGTAATATTCGGAACGGCGTACCATCTTTCGTTTCGTTCCGTTCGATTTTGTAGAATTCCTTTTACAAACGTCATGCAAACGTCACGACGAAGGTGGCGTTTGCTCGGGTTCTAATCTATGGAAACACTGAAATGTTCAACTGTCGGAA
This sequence comes from Sepiola atlantica, assembly GCA_963556195.1. Classification (NCBI taxonomy): domain Eukaryota; kingdom Metazoa; phylum Mollusca; class Cephalopoda; order Sepiida; family Sepiolidae; genus Sepiola; species Sepiola atlantica. The sequence goes on along the minus strand of CAUVYP010000658.1, from coordinate 320,972 downwards.
CCTCCATTATTTTGTTTTTTTTCTGTTGTTGTTGAACTCGACCCCACACACAAATATTACTCTAATTAAAAAAAAAAAGCTGAAATAAATAAAGTAAAATTTGCACTTCGGTAATATTCGGAACGGCGTACCATCTTTCGTTTCGTTCCGTTCGATTTCGTAGAATTCCTTTTACAAACGTCATGCAAACGTCACGACGGGGGTAACGTTTGCTCGGGTCCGGATCTATAGAAACACTGAAATTTTCAACTATCGGAACCTCCATTATTTTGTTTTTTTCTGTTTTTGTTGAACTCGACCGCACACACAAATATTACCCTAATTAAAAAAAAAAAGCTGAAATAAATAAAGTAAAATTAGCACTTCGGTAATATTCGGAACGGCGTACCATCTTTCGTTTCGTTCCGTTCGATTTCGTAGAATTCCTTTTACAAACGTCATGCAAACGTCACGAGGGAGGTACCGTTTGCTCGGGGCCTGATCTATGGAAACACTGAAATGTTCAACTGTCGGAACCTCCATTATTTTGTTTTTTTTTCTGTTGTTGTTGACCTCGACCCCACACACAAATATTACCCTAATTAAAAAAAAAAGCTGAAATAAATAAAGTAACTTCGGTAATATTCGGAACGGCGTACCATCTTTCGTTTCGTTCCGTTCGATTTCGTAGAATTCCTTTTACAAACGTCATGCAAACGTCACGACGAAGGTGGCGTTTGCTCTGGTCCTAATCTATGGAAACACTGAAATGTTCAACTGTCGGAACCTCCATTATTTTTTTTTTTTTTCTGTTGTTGTTGAACTCGACCCCACACACAAATATTACCCTAATTAAAAAAAAAGCTGAAATAAACAAAGTAAAATTAGCACTTCGGTAATATTCGGAACGGCGTACCATCTTTCGTTTCGTTCCGTTCGATTTCGTAGAATTCCTTTTACAAACGTCATGCAAACGTCACGACGAAGGTGGCGTTTGCTCGGGTCCTAATCTATGGAAACACTGAAATGTTCAACTGTCGGAACCTCCATTATTTTGTTTTTTTCTGTTGTTGTTGAACTCGACCCCACACACAAATATTACTCTAATTAAAAAAAAAAGCTGAAATAAATAAAGTAAAATTAGCACTTCGGTAATATTCGGAACGGCGTACCATCTTTCGTTTCGTTCCGTTCGATTTCGTAGAATTCCTTTTACAAACGGCATGCAAACGTCACGACGGAGGTACCGTTTGCTCGGGTCCTGATCTATAGAAACACTGAAATTTTCAACTATCGGAACCTCCATTATTTTGTTTTTTTATGTTGTTGTTGAACTCGACCCCACACACAAATATTACCCTAATTAAAAAAAAAAGCTGAAATAAATAAAGTAAAATAAGCACTTCGGTAATATTCGGAACGGCGTACCATCTTTCGTTTCGTTCCGTTCGATTTCGTAGAATTCCTTTTACAAACGTCATGCAAACGTCACGAGGGAGGTACCGTTTGCTCGGGGCCTGATCTATGGAAACACTGAAATGTTCAACTGTCGGAACCTCCATTATTTTGTTTTTTTTTCTGTTGTTGTTGACCTCGACCCCCCACACAAATATTACCCTAATTTAAAAAAAAAAAAAGCTGAAATAAATAAAGTAAAATTAGCACTTCGGTAATATTCGGAACGGCGTACCATCTTTCGTTTCGTTCCGTTCGTAGAATTCCTTTTACAAACGTCATGCACACGTCACGACGAAGGTGGCGTTTGCTCGGGTCCTAATCTATGGAAACACTGAAATGTTCAACTATCGGAACCTCCATTATTTTTTTTTTTTTCTGTTGTTGTTGAACTCGACCCCGCACACAAATATTACCCTAATTTAAAAAAAAAAAAGCTGAAATAAATAAAGTAAAATTAGCACTTCGGTAATATTCGGAACGGCGTACTATCTTTCGTTTCGTTCCGTTCGATTTTGTAGAATTCCTTTTACAAACGTCACGACGGAGGTGACGTTTGCTCGGGTCCTAATCTATAGAAACACTGAAATTTTCAACTGTCGGTACCTCCATTATTTTGTTTTTTTCTGTTGTTGTTGAACTCGACCCCACACACAAATATTACCCTAATTAAAAAAAAAGCTGAAATAAATAAAGTAAAATTAGCACTTCGGTAATATTCGGAACGGCGTACCATCTTTCGTTTCGTTCCGTTCGATTTCGTAGAATTCCTTTTACAAACGTCATGCAAACGTCACGACGAAGGTGGCGTTTGCTCGGGTCCTAATTTATGGAAACACTGAAATGTTCAACTGTCGGAACCTCCATTATTTTGTTTTTTTCTGTTGTTGAACTCGACCCCACACACAAATATTAATCTAATTAAAAAAAAAAGCTGAAATAAATAAAGTAAAATTAGCACTTCGGTAATATTCGGAACGGCGTACCATCTTTCGTTTCGTTCCGTTCGATTTCGTAGAATTCATTTTACAAACGTCATGCAAACGTCACGAGGGAGGTACCGTTTGCTCGGGGCCTGATCTATATAAACACTGAAATTTTCAACTATCGGAACCTCCATTATTTTTTTTTTTTTTCTGTTGTTGTTGACCTCGACCCCACACACAAATATTACGCTAATTTAAAAAAAAAAAAAGCTGAAATAAATAAAGTAAAATTAGCACTTCGGTAATATTCGGAACAGCGTACTATCTTTCGTTTCGTTCCGTTCGATTTTGTAGAATTCCTTTTACAAACGTCACGACGGAGGTGACGTTTGCTCGGGTCCTAATCTATAGAAACACTGAAATTTTCAACTGTCGGTACCTCCATTATTTTGTTTTTTTCTGTTGTTGTTGAACTCGACCCCACACACAAATATTACCCTAATTAAAAAAAAAAGCTGAAATAAATAAAGTAAAATTAGCACTTCGGTAATATTCGGAACGGCGTACCATCTTTCGTTTCGTTCCGTTCGTAGAATTCCTTTTACAAACGTCATGCACACGTCACGACGAAGGTGGCGTTTGCTCGGGTCCTAATCTATGGAAACACTGAAATGTTCAACTATCGGAACCTCCATTATTTTGTTTTTTTTTCTGTTGTTGTTGAACTCGACCCCGCACACAAATATTACCCTAATTAAAAAAAAAAGCTGAAATAAATAAAGTAAAATTAGCACTTCGGTAATATTCGGAACGGCGTACCATCTTTCGTTTCGTTCCGTTCGATTTCGTAGAATTCGTTTTACAAACGTCACGACGAAGGTGACGTTTGCTCGGGTCCTAATCTATAGAAACACTGAAATTTTCAACTGTCGGTACCTCCATTATTTTGTTTTTTTCTGTTGTTGTTGAACTCGACCCCACACACAAATATTACTCTAATTAAAAAAAAAAGCTGAAATAAATAAAGTAAAATTAGCACTTCGGTAATATTCGGAACGGCGTACCATCTTTCGTTTCGTTCCGTTCGATTTCGTAGAATTCCTTTTACAAACGGCATGCAAACGTCACGACGGAGGTACCGTTTGCTCGGGTCCTGATCTATAGAAACACTGAAATTTTCAACTATCGGAACCTCCATTATTTTGTTTTTTTATGTTGTTGTTGAACTCGACCCCACACACAAATATTACCCTAATTAAAAAAAAAAGCTGAAATAAATAAAGTAAAATAAGCACTTCGGTAATATTCGGAACGGCGTACCATCTTTCGTTTCGTTCCGTTCGATTTCGTAGAATTCCTTTTACAAACGTCATGCAAACGTCACGACGAAGGTGGCGTTTGCTCGGGTCCTAATTTATGGAAACACTGAAATGTTCAACTGTCGGAACCTCCATTATTTTGTTTTTTTCTGTTGTTGAACTCGACCCCACACACAAATATTACTCTAATTAAAAAAAAAGCTGAAATAAATAAAGTAAAATTAGCACTTCGGTAATATTCGGAACGGCGTACCATCTTTCGTTTCGTTCCGTTCGATTTCGTAGAATTCATTTTACAAACGTCATGCAAACGTCACGAGGGAGGTACCGTTTGCTCGGGGCCTGATCTATATAAACACTGAAATTTTCAACTATCGGAACCTCCATTATTTTTTTTTTTTTCTGTTGTTGTTGACCTCGACCCCACACACAAATATTACCCTAATTTTTTAAAAAAAAAAGCTGAAATAAATAAAGTAAAATTAGCACTTCGGTAATATTCGGAACAGCGTACTATCTTTCGTTTCGTTCCGTTCGATTTTGTAGAATTCCTTTTACAAACGTCACGACGGAGGTGACGTTTGCTCGGGTCCTAATCTATAGAAACACTGAAATTTTCAACTGTCGGTACCTCCATTATTTTGTTTTTTTCTGTTGTTGTTGAACTCGACCCCACACAGAAATATTACCCTAATTAAAAAAAAAAGCTGAAATAAATAAAGTAAAATTAGCACTTCGGTAATATTCGGAACGGCGTACCATCTTTCGTTTCGTTCCGTTCGATTTCGTAGAATTCCTTTTACAAACGTCATGCAAACGTTATGACGAAGGTGGCGTTTGCTCGGGTCCTAATTTATGGAAACACTGAAATGTTCAACTGTCGGAACCTCCATTATTTTGTTTTTTTCTGTTGTTGAACTCGACCCCACACACAAATATTACTCTAATTAAAAAAAAAAGCTGAAATAAATAAAGTAAAATTAGCACTTCGGTAATATTCGGAACGGCGTACCATCTTTCGTTTCGTTCCGTTCGATTTCGTAGAATTCCTTTTACAAACGTCATGCAAACGTCACGACGGAGGTGACGTTTGCTCGGGTCCTAATCTATAGAAACACTGAAATTTTCAACTGTCGGTACCTCCATTATTTTGTTTTTTTCTGTTGTTGTTGAACTCGACCCCACACACAAATATTACCCTAATTAAAAAAAAAAGCTGAAATAAATAAAGTAAAATTAGCACTTCGGTAATATTCGGAACGGCGTACCATCTTTCGTTTCGTTCCGTTCGTAGAATTCCTTTTACAAACGTCATGCACACGTCACGACGAAGGTGGCGTTTGCTCGGGTCCTAATCTATGGAAACACTGAAATGTTCAACTATCGGAACCTCCATTATTTTGTTTTTTTTCTGTTGTTGTTGAACTCGACCCCGCACACAAATATTACCCTAATTTAAAAAAAAAAGCTGAAATAAATAAAGTAAAATTAGCACTTCGGTAATATTCGGAACGGCGTACCATCTTTCGTTTCGTTCCGTTCGATTTCGTAGAATTCGTTTTACAAACGTCACGACGAAGGTGACGTTTGCTCGGGTCCTAATCTATAGAAACACTGAAATTTTCAACTGTCGGTACCTCCATTATTTTGTTTTTTTCTGTTGTTGTTGAACTCGACCCCACACAGAAATATTACCCTAATTAAAAAAAAAAGCTGAAATAAATAAAGTAAAATTAGCACTTCGGTAATATTCGGAACGGCGTACCATCTTTCGTTTCGTTCCGTTCGATTTCGTAGAATTCCTTTTACAAACGTCATGCAAACGTCACGACGAAGGTGGCGTTTGCTCGGGTCCTAATTTATGGAAACACTGAAATGTTCAACTGTCGGAACCTCCATTATTTTGTTTTTTTCTGTTGTTGAACTCGACCCCACACACAAATATTACTCTAATTAAAAAAAAAAGCTGAAATAAATAAAGTAAAATTAGCACTTCGGTAATATTCGGAACGGCGTACCATCTTTCGTTTCGTTCCGTTCGATTTCGTAGAATTCATTTTACAAACGTCATGCAAACGTCACGAGGGAGGTACCGTTTGCTCGGGGCCTGATCTATATAAACACTGAAATTTTCAACTATCGGAACCTCCATTATTTTTTTTTTTTTCTGTTGTTGTTGACCTCGACCCCACACACAAATATTACCCTAATTTTTAAAAAAAAAAAGCTGAAATAAATAAAGTAAAATTAGCACTTCGGTAATATTCGGAACAGCGTACTATCTTTCGTTTCGTTCCGTTCGATTTTGTAGAATTCCTTTTACAAACGTCACGACGGAGGTGACGTTTGCTCGGGTCCTAATCTATAGAAACACTGAAATTTTCAACTGTCGGTACCTCCATTATTTTGTTTTTTTCTGTTGTTGTTGAACTCGACCCCACACAGAAATATTACCCTAATTAAAAAAAAAAGCTGAAATAAATAAAGTAAAATTAGCACTTCGGTAATATTCGGAACGGCGTACCATCTTTCGTTTCGTTCCGTTCGATTTCGTAGAATTCCTTTTACAAACGTCATGCAAACGTTATGACGAAGGTGGCGTTTGCTCGGGTCCTAATTTATGGAAACACTGAAATGTTCAACTGTCGGAACCTCCATTATTTTGTTTTTTTCTGTTGTTGAACTCGACCCCACACACAAATATTACTCTAATTAAAAAAAAAAGCTGAAATAAATAAAGTAAAATTAGCACTTCGGTAATATTCGGAACGGCGTACCATCTTTCGTTTCGTTCCGTTCGATTTCGTAGAATTCCTTTTACAAACGTCATGCAAACGTCACGACGGAGGTGACGTTTGCTCGGGTCCTAATCTATAGAAACACTGAAATTTTCAACTGTCGGTACCTCCATTATTTTGTTTTTTTCTGTTGTTGTTGAACTCGACCCCACACACAAATATTACCCTAATTAAAAAAAAAAGCTGAAATAAATAAAGTAAAATTAGCACTTCGGTAATATTCGGAACGGCGTACCATCTTTCGTTTCGTTCCGTTCGTAGAATTCCTTTTACAAACGTCATGCACACGTCACGACGAAGGTGGCGTTTGCTCGGGTCCTAATCTATGGAAACACTGAAATGTTCAACTATCGGAACCTCCATTATTTTGTTTTTTTTCTGTTGTTGTTGAACTCGACCCCGCACACAAATATTACCCTAATTTAAAAAAAAAAGCTGAAATAAATAAAGTAAAATTAGCACTTCGGTAATATTCGGAACGGCGTACCATCTTTCGTTTCGTTCCGTTCGATTTCGTAGAATTCGTTTTACAAACGTCACGACGAAGGTGACGTTTGCTCGGGTCCTAATCTATAGAAACACTGAAATTTTCAACTGTCGGTACCTCCATTATTTTGTTTTTTTCTGTTGTTGTTGAACTCGACCCCACACAGAAATATTACCCTAATTAAAAAAAAAAGCTGAAATAAATAAAGTAAAATTAGCACTTCGGTAATATTCGGAACGGCGTACCATCTTTCGTTTCGTTCCGTTCGATTTCGTAGAATTCCTTTTACAAACGTCATGCAAACGTCACGACGAAGGTGGCGTTTGCTCGGGTCCTAATTTATGGAAACACTGAAATGTTCAACTGTCGGAACCTCCATTATTTTGTTTTTTTCTGTTGTTGAACTCGACCCCACACACAAATATTACTCTAATTAAAAAAAAAAGCTGAAATAAATAAAGTAAAATTAGCACTTCGGTAATATTCGGAACGGCGTACCATCTTTCGTTTCGTTCCGTTCGATTTCGTAGAATTCATTTTACAAACGTCATGCAAACGTCACGAGGGAGGTACCGTTTGCTCGGGGCCTGATCTATATAAACACTGAAATTTTCAACTATCGGAACCTCCATTATTTTTTTTTTTTTCTGTTGTTGTTGACCTCGACCCCACACACAAATATTACCCTAATTTAAAAAAAAAAAAGCTGAAATAAATAAAGTAAAATTAGCACTTCGGTAATATTCGGAACAGCGTACTATCTTTCGTTTCGTTCCGTTCGATTTTGTAGAATTCCTTTTACAAACGTCACGACGGAGGTGACGTTTGCTCGGGTCCTAATCTATAGAAACACTGAAATTTTCAACTGTCGGTACCTCCATTATTTTGTTTTTTTCTGTTGTTGTTGAACTCGACCCCACACACAAATATTACCCTAATTAAAAAAAAAAGCTGAAATAAATAAAGTAAAATTAGCACTTCGGTAATATTCGGAACGGCGTACCATCTTTCGTTTCGTTCCGTTCGATTTCGTAGAATTCCTTTTACAAACGTCATGCAAACGTCACGACGAAGGTGGCGTTTGCTCGGGTCCTAATCTATGGAAACACTGAAATGTTCAACTGTCGGAACCTCCATTATTTTGTTTTTTTCTGTTGTTGAACTCGACCCCACACACAAATATTACTCTAATTAAAAAAAAAAGCTGAAATAAATAAAGTAAAATTAGCACTTCGGTAATATTCGGAACGGCGTACCATCTTTCGTTTCGTTCCGTTCGATTTCGTAGAATTCATTTTACAAACGTCATGCAAACGTCACGAGGGAGGTACCGTTTGCTCGGGGCCTGATCTATATAAACACTGAAATTTTCAACTATCGGAACCTCCATTATTTTTTTTTTTTTCTGTTGTTGTTGACCTCGACCCCACACACAAATATTACCCTAATTTAAAAAAAAAAAAGCTGAAATAAATAAAGTAAAATTAGCACTTCGGTAATATTCGGAACGGCGTACCATCTTTCGTTTCGTTCCGTTCGATTTCGTAGAATTCGTTTTACAAACGTCACGACGAAGGTGACGTTTGCTCGGGTCCTAATCTATAGAAACACTGAAATTTTCAACTGTCGGTACCTCCATTATTTTGTTTTTTTCTGTTGTTGTTGAACTCGACCCCACACAGAAATATTACCCTAATTAAAAAAAAAAGCTGAAATAAATAAAGTAAAATTAGCACTTCGGTAATATTCGGAACGGCGTACCATCTTTCGTTTCGTTCCGTTCGATTTCGTAGAATTCCTTTTACAAACGTCATGCAAACGTCACGACGAAGGTGGCGTTTGCTCGGGTCCTAATTTATGGAAACACTGAAATGTTCAACTGTCGGAACCTCCATTATTTTGTTTTTTTCTGTTGTTGAACTCGACCCCACACACAAATATTACTCTAATTAAAAAAAAAAGCTGAAATAAATAAAGTAAAATTAGCACTTCGGTAATATTCGGAACAGCGTACTATCTTTCGTTCCGTTCGATTTTGTAGAATTCCTTTTACAAACGTCATGCAAACGTCACGACGAAGGTGGCGTTTGCTCGGGTCCTAATTTATGGAAACACTGAAATGTTCAACTGTCGGAACCTCCATTATTTTGTTTTTTTCTGTTGTTGAACTCGACCCCACACACAAATATTACTCTAATTAAAAAAAAAAGCTGAAATAAATAAAGTAAAATTAGCACTTCGGTAATATTCGGAACGGCGTACCATCTTTCGTTTCGTTCCGTTCGATTTCGTAGAATTCATTTTACAAACGTCATGCAAACGTCACGAGGGAGGTACCGTTTGCTCGGGGCCTGATCTATATAAACACTGAAATTTTCAACTATCGGAACCTCCATTATTTTTTTTTTTTTCTGTTGTTGTTGACCTCGACCCCACACACAAATATTACCCTAATTTAAAAAAAAAAAAGCTGAAATAAATAAAGTAAAATTAGCACTTCGGTAATATTCGGAACAGCGTACTATCTTTCGTTTCGTTCCGTTCGATTTTGTAGAATTCCTTTTACAAACGTCACGACGGAGGTGACGTTTGCTCGGGTCCTAATCTATAGAAACACTGAAATTTTCAACTGTCGGTACCTCCATTATTTTGTTTTTTTCTGTTGTTGTTGAACTCGACCCCACACACAAATATTACCCTAATTAAAAAAAAAAGCTGAAATAAATAAAGTAAAATTAGCACTTCGGTAATATTCGGAACGGCGTACCATCTTTCGTTTCGTTCCGTTCGATTTCGTAGAATTCCTTTTACAAACGTCATGCAAACGTCACGACGAAGGTGGCGTTTGCTCGGGTCCTAATCTATGGAAACACTGAAATGTTCAACTGTCGGAACCTCCATTATTTTGTTTTTTTCTGTTGTTGAACTCGACCCCACACACAAATATTACTCTAATTAAAAAAAAAAGCTGAAATAAATAAAGTAAAATTAGCACTTCGGTAATATTCGGAACAGCGTACTATCTTTCGTTCCGTTCGATTTTGTAGAATTCCTTTTACAAACGTCATGCAAACGTCACGACGAAGGTGGCGTTTGCTCGGGTCCTAATTTATGGAAACACTGAAATGTTCAACTGTCGGAACCTCCATTATTTTGTTTTTTTCTGTTGTTGAACTCGACCCCACACACAAATATTACTCTAATTAAAAAAAAAAGCTGAAATAAATAAAGTAAAATTAGCACTTCGGTAATATTCGGAACGGCGTACCATCTTTCGTTTCGTTCCGTTCGATTTCGTAGAATTCATTTTACAAACGTCATGCAAACGTCACGAGGGAGGTACCGTTTGCTCGGGGCCTGATCTATATAAACACTGAAATTTTCAACTATCGGAACCTCCATTATTTTTTTTTTTTTCTGTTGTTGTTGACCTCGACCCCACACACAAATATTACCCTAATTTAAAAAAAAAAAAGCTGAAATAAATAAAGTAAAATTAGCACTTCGGTAATATTCGGAACAGCGTACTATCTTTCGTTTCGTTCCGTTCGATTTTGTAGAATTCCTTTTACAAACGTCACGACGGAGGTGACGTTTGCTCGGGTCCTAATCTATAGAAACACTGAAATTTTCAACTGTCGGTACCTCCATTATTTTGTTTTTTTCTGTTGTTGTTGAACTCGACCCCACACACAAATATTACCCTAATTAAAAAAAAAAGCTGAAATAAATAAAGTAAAATTAGCACTTCGGTAATATTCGGAACGGCGTACCATCTTTCGTTTCGTTCCGTTCGATTTCGTAGAATTCCTTTTACAAACGTCATGCAAACGTCACGACGAAGGTGGCGTTTGCTCGGGTCCTAATCTATGGAAACACTGAAATGTTCAACTGTCGGAACCTCCATTATTTTGTTTTTTTCTGTTGTTGAACTCGACCCCACACACAAACATTACTCTAATTAAAAAAAAAAGCTGAAATAAATAAAGTAAAATTAGCACTTCGGTAATATTCGGAACGGCGTACCATCTTTCGTTTCGTTCCGTTCGATTTCGTAGAATTCATTTTACAAACGTCATGCAAACGTCACGAGGGAGGTACCGTTTGCTCGGGGCCTGATCTATATAAACACTGAAATTTTCAACTATCGGAACCTCCATTATTTTTTTTTTTTTCTGTTGTTGTTGACCTCGACCCCACACACAAATATTACCCTAATTTAAAAAAAAAAAAGCTGAAATAAATAAAGTAAAATTAGCACTTCGGTAATATTCGGAACAGCGTACTATCTTTCGTTTCGTTCCGTTCGATTTTGTAGAATTCCTTTTACAAACGTCACGACGGAGGTGACGTTTGCTCGGGTCCTAATCTATAGAAACACTGAAATTTTCAACTGTCGGTACCTCCATTATTTTGTTTTTTTCTGTTGTTGTTGAACTCGACCCCACACACAAATATTACCCTAATTAAAAAAAAAAGCTGAAATAAATAAAGTAAAATTAGCACTTCGGTAATATTCGGAACGGCGTACCATCTTTCGTTTCGTTCCGTTCGATTTCGTAGAATTCCTTTTACAAACGTCATGCAAACGTCACGACGAAGGTGGCGTTTGCTCGGGTCCTAATTTATGGAAACACTGAAATGTTCAACTGTCGGAACCTCCATTATTTTGTTTTTTTCTGTTGTTGAACTCGACCCCACACACAAATATTACTCTAATTAAAAAAAAAAAGCTGAAATAAATAAAGTAAAATTAGCACTTCGGTAATATTCGGAACGGCGTACCATCTTTCGTTTCGTTCCGTTCGATTTCGTAGAATTCATTTTACAAACGTCATGCAAACGTCACGAGGGAGGTACCGTTTGCTCGGGGCCTGATCTATATAAACACTGAAATTTTCAACTATCGGAACCTCCATTATTTTTTTTTTTTTTCTGTTGTTGTTGACCTGGACCCCACACACAAATATTACCCTAATTTAAAAAAAAAAAAGCTGAAATAAATAAAGTAAAATTAGCACTTCGGTAATATTCGGAACAGCGTACTATCTTTCGTTTCGTTCCGTTCGATTTTGTAGAATTCCTTTTACAAACGTCACGACGGAGGTGACGTTTGCTCGGGTCCTAATCTATAGAAACACTGAAATTTTCAACTGTCGGTACCTCCATTATTTTGTTTTTTTCTGTTGTTGTTGAACTCGACCCCACACACAAATATTACCCTAATTAAAAAAAAAAGCTGAAATAAATAAAGTAAAATTAGCACTTCGGTAATATTCGGAACGGCGTACCATCTTTCGTTTCGTTCCGTTCGATTTCGTAGAATTCCTTTTACAAACGTCATGCAAACGTCACGACGAAGGTGGCGTTTGCTCGGGTCCTAATTTATGGAAACACTGAAATGTTCAATTGTCGGAACCTCCATTATTTTGTTTTTTTCTGTTGTTGAACTCGACCCCACACACAAATATTACTCTAATTAAAAAAAAAAGCTGAAATAAATAAAGTAAAATTAGCACTTCGGTAATATTCGGAACGGCGTACCATCTTTCGTTTCGTTCCGTTCGATTTCGTAGAATTCATTTTACAAACGTCATGCAAACGTCACGAGGGAGGTACCGTTTGCTCGGGGCCTGATCTATATAAACACTGAAATTTTCAACTATCGGAACCTCCATTATTTTTTTTTTTTTTCTGTTGTTGTTGACCTCGACCCCACACACAAATATTACCCTAATTTAAAAAAAAAAAAGCTGAAATAAATAAAGTAAAATTAGCACTTCGGTAATATTCGGAACAGCGTACTATCTTTCGTTTCGTTCCGTTCGATTTTGTAGAATTCCTTTTACAAACGTCACGACGGAGGTGACGTTTGCTCGGGTCCTAATCTATAGAAACACTGAAATTTTCAACTGTCGGTACCTCCATTATTTTGTTTTTTTCTGTTGTTGTTGAACTCGACCCCACACACAAATATTACCCTAATTAAAAAAAAAAGCTGAAATAAATAAAGTAAAATTAGCACTTCGGTAATATTCGGAACGGCGTACCATCTTTCGTTTCGTTCCGTTCGATTTCGTAGAATTCCTTTTACAAACGTCATGCAAACGTCACGACGAAGGTGGCGTTTGCTCGGGTCCTAATTTATGGAAACACTGAAATGTTCAACTGTCGGAACCTCCATTATTTTGTTTTTTTCTGTTGTTGAACTCGACCCCACACACAAATATTACCCTAATTAAAAAAAAGCTGAAATAAACAAAGTAAACTTAGCACTTCGGTAATATTCGGAACGGCGTACCATCTTTCGTTTCGTTCCGTTCGATTTCGTAGAATTCCTTTTACAAACGTCATGCAAACGTCACGAGGGAGGTACCGTTTGCTCGGGGCCTGATCTATAGAAACACTGAAATTTTCAACTGTCGGTACCTCCATTATTTTGTTTTTTTCTGTTGTTGTTGAACTCGACCCCACACACAAATATTACCCTAATTAAAAAAAAAAGCTGAAATAAATAAAGTAAAATTAGCACTTCGGTAATATTCGGAACGGCGTACCATCTTTCGTTTCGTTCCGTTCGATTTCGTAGAATTCCTTTTACAAACGTCATGCAAACGTCACGACGAAGGTGGCGTTTGCTCGGGTCCTAATCTATGGAAACACTGAAATGTTCAACTGTCGGAACCTCCATTATTTTGTTTTTTTCTGTTGTTGTTGAACTCGACCCCACACACAAATATTACCCTAATTAAAAAAAAGCTGAAATAAACAAAGTAAACTTAGCACTTCGGTAATATTCGGAACGGCGTACCATCTTTCGTTTCGTTCCGTTCGATTTCGTAGAATTCGTTTTACAAACGTCACGACGAAGGTGACGTTTGCTCGGGTCCTAATCTATAGAAACACTGAAATTTTCAACTGTCGGTACCTCCATTATTTTGTTTTTTTCTGTTGTTGTTGAACTCGACCCCACACAGAAATATTACCCTAATTAAAAAAAAAAGCTGAAATAAATAAAGTAAAATTAGCACTTCGGTAATATTCGGAACGGCGTACCATCTTTCGTTTCGTTCCGTTCGATTTCGTAGAATTCCTTTTACAAACGTCATGCAAACGTCACGACGAAGGTGGCGTTTGCTCGGGTCCTAATTTATGGAAACACTGAAATGTTCAACTGTCGGAACCTCCATTATTTTGTTTTTTTCTGTTGTTGAACTCGACCCCACACACAAATATTACTCTAATTAAAAAAAAAAGCTGAAATAAATAAAGTAAAATTAGCACTTCGGTAATATTCGGAACAGCGTACTATCTTTCGTTTCGTTCCGTTCGATTTTGTAGAATTCCTTTTACAAACGTCATGCAAACGTCACGACGAAGGTGGCGTTTGCTCGGGTCCTAATTTATGGAAACACTGAAATGTTCAACTGTCGGAACCTCCATTATTTTGTTTTTTTCTGTTGTTGAACTCGACCCCACACACAAATATTACTCTAATTAAAAAAAAAAGCTGAAATAAATAAAGTAAAATTAGCACTTCGGTAATATTCGGAACGGCGTACCATCTTTCGTTTCGTTCCGTTCGATTTCGTAGAATTCATTTTACAAACGTCATGCAAACGTCACGAGGGAGGTACCGTTTGCTCGGGGCCTGATCTATATAAACACTGAAATTTTCAACTATCGGAACCTCCATTATTTTTTTTTTTTTCTGTTGTTGTTGACCTCGACCCCACACACAAATATTACCCTAATTTAAAAAAAAAAAAGCTGAAATAAATAAAGTAAAATTAGCACTTCGGTAATATTCGGAACAGCGTACTATCTTTCGTTTCGTTCCGTTCGATTTTGTAGAATTCCTTTTACAAACGTCACGACGGAGGTGACGTTTGCTCGGGTCCTAATCTATAGAAACACTGAAATTTTCAACTGTCGGTACCTCCATTATTTTGTTTTTTTCTGTTGTTGTTGAACTCGACCCCACACACAAATATTACCCTAATTAAAAAAAAAAGCTGAAATAAATAAAGTAAAATTAGCACTTCGGTAATATTCGGAACGGCGTACCATCTTTCGTTTCGTTCCGTTCGATTTCGTAGAATTCCTTTTACAAACGTCATGCAAACGTCACGACGAAGGTGGCGTTTGCTCGGGTCCTAATCTATGGAAACACTGAAATGTTCAACTGTCGGAACCTCCATTATTTTGTTTTTTTCTGTTGTTGAACTCGACCCCACACACAAACATTACTCTAATTAAAAAAAAAAGCTGAAATAAATAAAGTAAAATTAGCACTTCGGTAATATTCGGAACGGCGTACCATCTTTCGTTTCGTTCCGTTCGATTTCGTAGAATTCATTTTACAAACGTCATGCAAACGTCACGAGGGAGGTACCGTTTGCTCGGGGCCTGATCTATATAAACACTGAAATTTTCAACTATCGGAACCTCCATTATTTTTTTTTTTTTCTGTTGTTGTTGACCTCGACCCCACACACAAATATTACCCTAATTTAAAAAAAAAAAAGCTGAAATAAATAAAGTAAAATTAGCACTTCGGTAATATTCGGAACAGCGTACTATCTTTCGTTTCGTTCCGTTCGATTTTGTAGAATTCTTTTTACAAACGTCACGACGGAGGTGACGTTTGCTCGGGTCCTAATCTATAGAAACACTGAAATTTTCAACTGTCGGTACCTCCATTATTTTGTTTTTTTCTGTTGTTGTTGAACTCGACCCCACACACAAATATTACCCTAATTAAAAAAAAAAGCTGAAATAAATAAAGTAAAATTAGCACTTCGGTAATATTCGGAACGGCGTACCATCTTTCGTTTCGTTCCGTTCGATTTCGTAGAATTCCTTTTACAAACGTCATGCAAACGTCACGAGGGAGGTACCGTTTGCTCGGGGCCTGATCTATATAAACACTGAAATTTTCAACTATCGGAACCTCCATTATTTTGTTTTTTTTTCTGTTGTTGTTGACCTCGACCCCACACACAAATATTACCCTAATTTTAAAAAAAAAAAGCTGAAATAAATAAAGTAAAATTAGCACTTCGGTAATATTCGGAACAGCGTACTATCTTTCGTTTCGTTCCGTTCGATTTTGTAGAATTCCTTTTACAAACGTCACGACGGAGGTGACGTTTGCTCGGGTCCTAATCTATAGAAACACTGAAATTTTCAACTGTCGGTACCTCCATTATTTTGTTTTTTTCTGTTGTTGTTGAACTCGACCCCACACACAAATATTACCCTAATTAAAAAAAAAAGCTGAAATAAATAAAGTAAAATTAGCACTTCGGTAATATTCGGAACGGCGTACCATCTTTCGTTTCGTTCCGTTCGATTTCGTAGAATTCCTTTTACAAACGTCATGCAAACGTCACGACGAAGGTGGCGTTTGCTCGGGTCCTAATTTATGGAAACACTGAAATGTTCAACTGTCGGAACCTCCATTATTTTGTTTTTTTCTGTTGTTGAACTCGACCCCACACACAAATATTACTCTAATTAAAAAAAAAAGCTGAAATAAATAAAGTAAAATTAGCACTTCGGTAATATTCGGAACGGCGTACCATCTTTCGTTTCGTTCCGTTCGATTTCGTAGAATTCATTTTACAAACGTCATGCAAACGTCACGAGGGAGGTACCGTTTGCTCGGGGCCTGATCTATATAAACACTGAAATTTTCAACTATCGGAACCTCCATTATTTTTTTTTTTTTTCTGTTGTTGTTGACCTCGACCCCACACACAAATATTACCCTAATTTAAAAAAAAAAAAGCTGAAATAAATAAAGTAAAATTAGCACTTCGGTAATATTCGGAACAGCGTACTATCTTTCGTTTCGTTCCGTTCGATTTTGTAGAATTCCTTTTACAAACGTCACGACGGAGGTGACGTTTGCTCGGGTCCTAATCTATAGAAACACTGAAATTTTCAACTGTCGGTACCTCCATTATTTTGTTTTTTTCTGTTGTTGTTGAACTCGACCCCACACACAAATATTACCCTAATTAAAAAAAAAAGCTGAAATAAATAAAGTAAAATTAGCACTTCGGTAATATTCGGAACGGCGTACCATCTTTCGTTTCGTTCCGTTCGATTTCGTAGAATTCCTTTTACAAACGTCATGCAAACGTCACGACGAAGGTGGCGTTTGCTCGGGTCCTAATCTATGGAAACACTGAAATGTTCAACTGTCGCGACCTCCATTATTTTGTTTTTTTCTGTTGTTGTTGAACTCGACCCCACACACAAATATTACCCTAATTAAAAAAAAGCTGAAATAAACAAAGTAAACTTAGCACTTCGGTAATATTCGGAACGGCGTACCATCTTTCGTTTCGTTCCGTTCGATTTCGTAGAATTCCTTTTACAAACGTCATGCAAACGTCACGAGGGAGGTACCGTTTGCTCGGGGCCTGATCTATAGAAACACTGAAATTTTCAACTGTCGGTACCTCCATTATTTTGTTTTTTTCTGTTGTTGTTGAACTCGACCCCACACACAAATATTACCCTAATTAAAAAAAAAAGCTGAAATAAATAAAGTAAAATTAGCACTTCGGTAATATTCGGAACGGCGTACCATCTTTCGTTTCGTTCCGTTCGATTTCGTAGAATTCCTTTTACAAACGTCATGCAAACGTCACGACGAAGGTGGCGTTTGCTCGGGTCCTAATCTATGGAAACACTGAAATGTTCAACTGTCGGAACCTCCATTATTTTGTTTTTTTCTGTTGTTGTTGAACTCGACCCCACACACAAATATTACCCTAATTAAAAAAAAGCTGAAATAAACAAAGTAAACTTAGCACTTCGGTAATATTCGGAACGGCGTACCATCTTTCGTTTCGTTCCGTTCGATTTCGTAGAATTCGTTTTACAAACGTCACGACGAAGGTGACGTTTGCTCGGGTCCTAATCTATAGAAACACTGAAATTTTCAACTGTCGGTACCTCCATTATTTTGTTTTTTTTCTGTTGTTGTTGAACTCGACCCCACACACAAATATTACCCTAATTAAAAAAAAAGCTGAAATAAATAAAGTAAAATTAGCACTTCGGTAATATTCGGAACAGCGTACTATCTTTGGTTTCGTTCCGTTCGATTTTGTAGAATTCCTTTTACAAACGTCACGACGGAGGTGACGTTTGCTCGGGTCCTAATCTATAGAAACACTGAAATTTTCAACTGTCGGTACCTCCATTATTTTGTTTTTTTCTGTTGTTGTTGAACTCGACCCCACACACAAATATTACCCTAATTAAAAAAAAAAGCTGAAATAAATAAAGTAAAATTAGCACTTCGGTAATATTCGGAACGGCGTACCATCTTTCGTTTCGTTCCGTTCGATTTCGTAGAATTCCTTTTACAAACGTCATGCAAACGTCACGACGAAGGTGGCGTTTGCTCGGGTCCTAATTTATGGAAACACTTAAATGTTCAACTGTCGGAACCTCCATTATTTTGTTTTTTTCTGTTGTTGTTGAACTCGACCCCACACACAAATATTACCCTAATTTAAAAAAAAAAAAAGCTGAAATAAATAAAGTAAAATTAGCACTTCGGTAATATTCGGAACAGCGTACTATCTTTCGTTTCGTTCCGTTCGATTTTGTAGAATTCCTTTTACAAACGTCACGACGGAGGTGACGTTTGCTCGGGTCCTAATCTATAGAAACACTGAAATTTTCAACTGTCGGTACCTCCATTATTTTGTTTTTTTCTGTTGTTGTTGAACTCGACCCCACACACAAATATTACCCTAATTAAAAAAAAAAAGCTGAAATAAATAAAGTAAAATTAGCACTTCGGTAATATTCGGAACGGCGTACCATCTTTTGTTTCGTTCCCTTCGATTTCGTAGAATTCGTTTTACAAACGTCACGACGAAGGTGACGTTTGCTCGGGTCCTAATCTATAGAAACACTGAAATTTTCAACTGTCGGTACCTCCATTATTTTGTTTTTTTCTGTTGTTGTTGAACTCGACCCCACACACAAATATTACCCTAATTAAAAAAAAAAGCTGAAATAAATAAAGTAAAATTAGCACTTCGGTAATATTCGGAACGGCGTACCATCTTTCGTTTCGTTCCGTTCGATTTCGTAGAATTCCTTTTACAAACGTCATGCAAACGTTACGACGAAGGTGGCGTTTGCTCGGGTCCTAATCTATGGAAACACTGAAATGTTAAACTGTCGGAACCTCCATTATTTTGTTTTTTTCTGTTGTTGTTGAACTCGACTCCACACACAAATATTACTCTAATTAAAAAAAAAAGCTGAAATAAATAAAGTAAAATTATCACTTCGGTAATATTCGGAACGGCGTACCATCTTTCGTTTCGTTCCGTTCGATTTCGTAGAATTCCTTTTACAAACGTCATGCAAACGTTACGACGAAGGTGGCGTTTGCTCGGGTCCTAATCTATGGAAACACTGAAATGTTAAACTGTCGGAACCTCCATTATTTTGTTTTTTTCTGTTGTTGTTGAACTCGACCCCACACACAAATATTACTCTAATTAAAAAAAAAAGCTGAAATAAATAAAGTAAAATTAGCACTTCGGTAATATTCGGAACGGCGTACCATCTTTCGTTTCGTTCCGTTCGATTTCGTAGAATTCCTTTTACAAACGTCATGCAAACGTCACGACGGAGGTAACGTTTGCTCGGGTACTGATCTATAGAAACACTGAAATTTTCAACTATCGGAACCTCCATTATTTTGTTTTTTTCTGTTGTTGTTGAACTCGACCCCACACACAAATATTACCCTAATTAAAAAAAAAAGCTGAAATAAATAAAGTAAAATTAGCACTTCGGTAATATTCGGAACGGCGTACCATCTTTTGTTTCGTTCCCTTCGATTTCGTAGAATTCGTTTTACAAACGTCACGACGAAGGTGACGTTTGCTCGGGTCCTAATCTATAGAAACACTGAAATTTTCAACTGTCGGTACCTCCATTATTTTGTTTTTTTCTGTTGTTGTTGAACTCGACCCCACACACAAATATTACCCTAATTAAAAAAAAAAGCTGAAATAAATAAAGTAAAATTAGCACTTCGGTAATATTCGGAACGGCGTACCATCTTTCGTTTCGTTCCGTTCGATTTCGTAGAATTCCTTTTACAAACGTCATGCAAACGTTACGACGAAGGTGGCGTTTGCTCGGGTCCTAATCTATGGAAACACTGAAATGTTAAACTGTCGGAACCTCCATTATTTTGTTTTTTTCTGTTGTTGTTGAACTCGACTCCACACACAAATATTACTCTAATTAAAAAAAAAAGCTGAAATAAATAAAGTAAAATTATCACTTCGGTAATATTCGGAACGGCGTACCATCTTTCGTTTCGTTCCGTTCGATTTCGTAGAATTCCTTTTACAAACGTCATGCAAACGTTACGACGAAGGTGGCGTTTGCTCGGGTCCTAATCTATGGAAACACTGAAATGTTAAACTGTCGGAACCTCCATTATTTTGTTTTTTTCTGTTGTTGTTGAACTCGACCCCACACACAAATATTACTCTAATTAAAAAAAAAAGCTGAAATAAATAAAGTAAAATTAGCACTTCGGTAATATTCGGAACGGCGTACCATCTTTCGTTTCGTTCCGTTCGATTTCGTAGAATTCCTTTTACAAACGTCATGCAAACGTCACGACGGAGGTAACGTTTGCTCGGGTACTGATCTATAGAAACACTGAAATTTTCAACTATCGGAACCTCCATTATTTTGTTTTTTTCTGTTGTTGTTGAACTCGACCCCACACACAAATATTACCCTAATTAAAAAAAAAAGCTGAAATAAATAAAGTAAAATTAGCACTTCGGTAATATTCGGAACGGCGTACCATCTTTCGTTTCGTTCCGTTCGATTTCGTAGAATTCCTTTTACAAAAGTCATGCAAACGTCACGACGGAGGTAACGTTTGCTCGGGTCCGGATCTATAGAAACACTGAAATTTTCAACTGTCGGAACCTCCATTATTTTGTTTTTTTCTGTTGTTATTAAACTCGACCCCACACACAAATATTACCCTAATTAAAAAAAAGCTGAAATAAACAAAGTAAACTTAGCACTTCGGTAATATTCGGAACGGCGTACCATCTTTCGTTTCGTTCCGTTCGATTTCGTAGAATTCCTTTTACAAACGTCACGACGAAGGTGACGTTTGCTCGGGTCCTAATCTATAGAAACACTGAAATTTTCAACTGTCGGTACCTCCATTATTTTGTTTTTTTTCTGTTGTTGTTGAACTCGACCCCACACACAAATATTACCCTAATTAAAAAAAAAGCTGAAATAAATAAAGTAAAATTAGCACTTCGGTAATATTCGGAACAGCGTACTATCTTTGGTTTCGTTCCGTTCGATTTTGTAGAATTCCTTTTACAAACGTCACGACGGAGGTGACGTTTGCTCGGGTCCTAATCTATAGAAACACTGAAATTTTCAACTGTCGGTACCTCCATTATTTTGTTTTTTTCTGTTGTTGTTGAACTCGACCCCACACACAAATATTACCCTAATTAAAAAAAAAAGCTGAAATAAATAAAGTAAAATTAGCACTTCGGTAATATTCGGAACGGCGTACCATCTTTCGTTTCGTTCCGTTCGATTTCGTAGAATTCCTTTTACAAACGTCATGCAAACGTCACGACGAAGGTGGCGTTTGCTCGGGTCCTAATTTATGGAAACACTGAAATGTTCAACTGTCGGAACCTCCATTATTTTGTTTTTTTCTGTTGTTGTTGAACTCGACCCCACACACAAATATTACCCTAATTTAAAAAAAAAAAAAGCTGAAATAAATAAAGTAAAATTAGCACTTCGGTAATATTCGGAACAGCGTACTATCTTTCGTTTCGTTCCGTTCGATTTTGTAGAATTCCTTTTACAAACGTCACGACGGAGGTGACGTTTGCTCGGGTCCTAATCTATAGAAACACTGAAATTTTCAACTGTCGGTACCTCCATTATTTTGTTTTTTTCTGTTGTTGTTGAACTCGACCCCACACACAAATATTACCCTAATTAAAAAAAAAAAGCTGAAATAAATAAAGTAAAATTAGCACTTCGGTAATATTCGGAACGGCGTACCATCTTTTGTTTCGTTCCCTTCGATTTCGTAGAATTCGTTTTACAAACGTCACGACGAAGGTGACGTTTGCTCGGGTCCTAATCTATAGAAACACTGACATTTTCAACTGTCGGTACCTCCATTATTTTGTTTTTTTCTGTTGTTGTTGAACTCGACCCCACACACAAATATTACCCTAATTAAAAAAAAAAGCTGAAATAAATAAAGTAAAATTAGCACTTCGGTAATATTCGGAACGGCGTACCATCTTTCGTTTCGTTCCGTTCGATTTCGTAGAATTCCTTTTACAAACGTCATGCAAACGTTACGACGAAGGTGGCGTTTGCTCGGGTCCTAATCTATGGAAACACTGAAATGTTAAACTGTCGGAACCTCCATTATTTTGTTTTTTTCTGTTGTTGTTGAACTCGACCCCACACACAAATATTACTCTAATTAAAAAAAAAAGCTGAAATAAATAAAGTAAAATTATCACTTCGGTAATATTCGGAACGGCGTACCATCTTTCGTTTCGTTCCGTTCGATTTCATAGAATTCCTTTTACAAACGTCATGCAAACGTTACGACGAAGGTGGCGTTTGCTCGGGTCCTAATCTATGGAAACACTGAAATGTTAAACTGTCGGAACCTCCATTATTTTGTTTTTTTCTGTTGTTGTTGAACTCGACCCCACACACAAATATTACTCTAATTAAAAAAAAAAGCTGAAATAAATAAAGTAAAATTAGCACTTCGGTAATATTCGGAACGGCGTACCATCTTTCGTTTCGTTCCGTTCGATTTCGTAGAATTCCTTTTACAAACGTCATGCAAACGTCACGACGGAGGTAACGTTTGCTCGGGTACTGATCTATAGAAACACTGAAATTTTCAACTATCGGAACCTCCATTATTTTGTTTTTTTCTGTTGTTGTTGAACTCGACCCCACACACAAATATTACCCTAATTAAAAAAAAAAGCTGAAATAAATAAAGTAAAATTAGCACTTCGGTAATATTCGGAACGGCGTACCATCTTTCGTTTCGTTCCGTTCGATTTCGTAGAATTCCTTTTACAAAAGTCATGCAAACGTCACGACGGAGGTAACGTTTGCTCGGGTCCGGATCTATAGAAACACTGAAATTTTCAACTGTCGGAACCTCCATTATTTTGTTTTTTTCTGTTGTTGTTGAACTCGACCCCACACACAAATATTACCCTAATTAAAAAAAAAAAGCTGAAATAAATAAAGTAAAATTAGCACTTCGGTAATATTCGGAACGGCGTACCATCTTTTGTTTCGTTCCCTTCGATTTCGTAGAATTCGTTTTACAAACGTCACGACGAAGGTGACGTTTGCTCGGGTCCTAATCTATAGAAACACTGACATTTTCAACTGTCGGTACCTCCATTATTTTGTTTTTTTCTGTTGTTGTTGAACTCGACCCCACACACAAATATTACCCTAATTAAAAAAAAAAGCTGAAATAAATAAAGTAAAATTAGCACTTCGGTAATATTCGGAACGGCGTACCATCTTTCGTTTCGTTCCGTTCGATTTCGTAGAATTCCTTTTACAAACGTCATGCAAACGTCACGACGAAGGTGGCGTTTGCTCGGGTCCTAATCTATGGAAACACTGAAATGTTCAACTGTCGCGACCTCCATTATTTTGTTTTTTTCTGTTGTTGTTGAACTCGACCCCACACACAAATATTACCCTAATTAAAAAAAAGCTGAAATAAACAAAGTAAACTTAGCACTTCGGTAATATTCGGAACGGCGTACCATCTTTCGTTTCGTTCCGTTCGATTTCGTAGAATTCCTTTTACAAACGTCATGCAAACGTCACGAGGGAGGTACCATTTGCTCGGGGCCTGATCTATAGAAACACTGAAATTTTCAACTGTCGGTACCTCCATTATTTTGTTTTTTTCTGTTGTTGTTGAACTCGACCCCACACACAAATATTACCCTAATTAAAAAAAAAAGCTGAAATAAATAAAGTAAAATTAGCACTTCGGTAATATTCGGAACGGCGTACCATCTTTCGTTTCGTTCCGTTCGATTTCGTAGAATTCCTTTTACAAACGTCATGCAAACGTCACGACGAAGGTGGCGTTTGCTCGGGTCCTAATCTATGGAAACACTGAAATGTTCAACTGTCGGAACCTCCATTATTTTGTTTTTTTCTGTTGTTGTTGAACTCGACCCCACACACAAATATTACCCTAATTAAAAAAAAGCTGAAATAAACAAAGTAAACTTAGCACTTCGGTAATATTCGGAACGGCGTACCATCTTTCGTTTCGTTCCGTTCGATTTCGTAGAATTCCTTTTACAAACGTCACGACGAAGGTGACGTTTGCTCGGGTCCTAATCTATAGAAACACTGAAATTTTCAACTGTCGGTACCTCCATTATTTTGTTTTTTTTCTGTTGTTGTTGAACTCGACCCCACACACAAATATTACCCTAATTAAAAAAAAAGCTGAAATAAATAAAGTAAAATTAGCACTTCGGTAATATTCGGAACAGCGTACTATCTTTGGTTTCGTTCCGTTCGATTTTGTAGAATTCCTTTTACAAACGTCACGACGGAGGTGACGTTTGCTCGGGTCCTAATCTATAGAAACACTGAAATTTTCAACTGTCGGTACCTCCATTATTTTGTTTTTTTCTGTTGTTGTTGAACTCGACCCCACACACAAATATTACCCTAATTAAAAAAAAAAGCTGAAATAAATAAAGTAAAATTAGCACTTCGGTAATATTCGGAACGGCGTACCATCTTTCGTTTCGTTCCGTTCGATTTCGTAGAATTCCTTTTACAAACGTCATGCAAACGTCACGACGAAGGTGGCGTTTGCTCGGGTCCTAATTTATGGAAACACTGAAATGTTCAACTGTCGGAACCTCCATTATTTTGTTTTTTTCTGTTGTTGTTGAACTCGACCCCACACACAAATATTACCCTAATTTAAAAAAAAAAAAAGCTGAAATAAATAAAGTAAAATTAGCACTTCGGTAATATTCGGAACAGCGTACTATCTTTCGTTTCGTTCCGTTCGATTTTGTAGAATTCCTTTTACAAACGTCACGACGGAGGTGACGTTTGCTCGGGTCCTAATCTATAGAAACACTGAAATTTTCAACTGTCGGTACCTCCATTATTTTGTTTTTTTCTGTTGTTGTTGAACTCGACCCCACACACAAATATTACCCTAATTAAAAAAAAAAAGCTGAAATAAATAAAGTAAAATTAGCACTTCGGTAATATTCGGAACGGCGTACCATCTTTTGTTTCGTTCCCTTCGATTTCGTAGAATTCGTTTTACAAACGTCACGACGAAGGTGACGTTTGCTCGGGTCCTAATCTATAGAAACACTGACATTTTCAACTGTCGGTACCTCCATTATTTTGTTTTTTTCTGTTGTTGTTGAACTCGACCCCACACACAAATATTACCCTAATTAAAAAAAAAAGCTGAAATAAATAAAGTAAAATTAGCACTTCGGTAATATTCGGAACGGCGTACCATCTTTCGTTTCGTTCCGTTCGATTTCGTAGAATTCCTTTTACAAACGTCATGCAAACGTTACGACGAAGGTGGCGTTTGCTCGGGTCCTAATCTATGGAAACACTGAAATGTTAAACTGTCGGAACCTCCATTATTTTGTTTTTTTCTGTTGTTGTTGAACTCGACCCCACACACAAATATTACTCTAATTAAAAAAAAAAGCTGAAATAAATAAAGTAAAATTATCACTTCGGTAATATTCGGAACGGCGTACCATCTTTCGTTTCGTTCCGTTCGATTTCATAGAATTCCTTTTACAAACGTCATGCAAACGTTACGACGAAGGTGGCGTTTGCTCGGGTCCTAATCTATGGAAACACTGAAATGTTAAACTGTCGGAACCTCCATTATTTTGTTTTTTTCTGTTGTTGTTGAACTCGACCCCACACACAAATATTACTCTAATTAAAAAAAAAAGCTGAAATAAATAAAGTAAAATTAGCACTTCGGTAATATTCGGAACGGCGTACCATCTTTCGTTTCGTTCCGTTCGATTTCGTAGAATTCCTTTTACAAACGTCATGCAAACGTCACGACGGAGGTAACGTTTGCTCGGGTACTGATCTATAGAAACACTGAAATTTTCAACTATCGGAACCTCCATTATTTTGTTTTTTTCTGTTGTTGTTGAACTCGACCCCACACACAAATATTACCCTAATTAAAAAAAAAAGCTGAAATAAATAAAGTAAAATTAGCACTTCGGTAATATTCGGAACGGCGTACCATCTTTCGTTTCGTTCCGTTCGATTTCGTAGAATTCCTTTTACAAAAGTCATGCAAACGTCACGACGGAGGTAACGTTTGCTCGGGTCCGGATCTATAGAAACACTGAAATTTTCAACTGTCGGAACCTCCATTATTTTGTTTTTTTCTGTTGTTGTTGAACTCGACCCCACACACAAATATTACCCTAATTAAAAAAAAAAAGCTGAAATAAATAAAGTAAAATTAGCACTTCGGTAATATTCGGAACGGCGTACCATCTTTTGTTTCGTTCCCTTCGATTTCGTAGAATTCGTTTTACAAACGTCACGACGAAGGTGACGTTTGCTCGGGTCCTAATCTATAGAAACACTGACATTTTCAACTGTCGGTACCTCCATTATTTTGTTTTTTTCTGTTGTTGTTGAACTCGACCCCACACACAAATATTACCCTAATTAAAAAAAAAAGCTGAAATAAATAAAGTAAAATTAGCACTTCGGTAATATTCGGAACGGCGTACCATCTTTCGTTTCGTTCCGTTCGATTTCGTAGAATTCCTTTTACAAACGTCATGCAAACGTTACGACGAAGGTGGCGTTTGCTCGGGTCCTAATCTATGGAAACACTGAAATGTTAAACTGTCGGAACCTCCATTATTTTGTTTTTTTCTGTTGTTGTTGAACTCGACTCCACACACAAATATTACTCTAATTAAAAAAAAAAGCTGAAATAAATAAAGTAAAATTATCACTTCGGTAATATTCGGAACGGCGTACCATCTTTCGTTTCGTTCCGTTCGATTTCGTAGAATTCCTTTTACAAACGTCATGCAAACGTTACGACGAAGGTGGCGTTTGCTCGGGTCCTAATCTATGGAAACACTGAAATGTTAAACTGTCGGAACCTCCATTATTTTGTTTTTTTCTGTTGTTGTTGAACTCGACCCCACACACAAATATTACTCTAATTAAAAAAAAAAGCTGAAATAAATAAAGTAAAATTAGCACTTCGGTAATATTCGGAACGGCGTACCATCTTTCGTTTCGTTCCGTTCGATTTCGTAGAATTCCTTTTACAAACGTCATGCATTCGTCACGACGGAGGTAACGTTTGCTCGGGTACTGATCTATAGAAACACTGAAATTTTCAACTATCGGAACCTCCATTATTTTGTTTTTTTCTGTTGTTGTTGAACTCGACCCCACACACAAATATTACCCTAATTAAAAAAAAAAGCTGAAATAAATAAAGTAAAATTAGCACTTCGGTAATATTCGGAACGGCGTACCATCTTTCGTTTCGTTCCGTTCGATTTCGTAGAATTCCTTTTACAAAAGTCATGCAAACGTCACGACGGAGGTAACGTTTGCTCGGGTCCGGATCTATAGAAACACTGAAATTTTCAACTGTCGGAACCTCCATTATTTTGTTTTTTTCTGTTGTTATTAAACTCGACCCCACACACAAATATTACTCTAATTAAAAAAAAAAGCTGAAATAAATAAAGTAAAATTATCACTTCGGTAATATTCGGAACGGCGTACCATCTTTCGTTTCGTTCCGTTCGATTTCGTAGAATTCCTTTTACAAACGTCATGCAAACGTCACGACGGAGGTAACGTTTGCTCGTGTCCGGATCTATAGAAACACTGAAATGTTCAACTGTCGGAACCTCCATTATTTTTTTTTCTTTTCTGTTGTTGTTGACCTCGACCCCACACACAAATATTACCCTAATTTAAAAAAAAAAAAGCTGAAATAAATAAAGTAAAATTAGCACTTCGGTAATATTCGGAACAGCGTACTATCTTTCGTTTCGTTCCGTTCGATTTTGTAGAATTCCTTTTACAAACGTCACGACGGAGGTGACGTTTGCTCGGGTCCTAATCTATAGAAACACTGAAATTTTCAACTGTCGGTACCTCCATTATTTTGTTTTTTTCTGTTGTTGTTGAACTCGACCCCACACACAAATATTACCCTAATTAAAAAAAAAAGCTGAAATAAATAAAGTAAAATTAGCACTTCGGTAATATTCGGAACGGCGTACCATCTTTCGTTTCGTTCCGTTCGATTTCGTAGAATTCCTTTTACAAACGTCATGCAAACGTCACGAGGGAGGTACTGTTTGCTCGGGGCCTGATCTATATAAACACTGAAATTTTCAACTATCGGAACCTCCATTATTATTTTTTTTTTCTGTTGTTGTTGACCTCGACCCCACACACAAATATTACCCTAATTTAAAAAAAAAAAAGCTGAAATAAATAAAGTAAAATTAGCACTTCGGTAATATTCGGAACAGCGTACTATCTTTCGTTTCGTTCCGTTCGATTTTGTAGAATTCCTTTTACAAACGTCACGACGGAGGTGACGTTTGCTCGGGTCCTAATCTATAGAAACACTGAAATTTTCAACTGTCGGTACCTCCATTATTTTGTTTTTTTCTGTTGTTGTTGAACTCGACCCCACACACAAATATTACCCTAATTAAAAAAAAAAGCTGAAATAAATAAAGTAAAATTAGCACTTCGGTAATATTCGGAACGGCGTACCATCTTTCGTTTCGTTCCGTTCGATTTCGTAGAATTCCTTTTACAAACGTCATGCAAACGTCACGACGAAGGTGGCGTTTGCTCGGGTCCTAATTTATGGAAACACTGAAATGTTCAACTGTCGGAACCTCCATTATTTTGTTTTTTTCTGTTGTTGAACTCGACCCCACACACAAATATTACTCTAATCAAAAAAAAAAGCTGAAATAAATAAAGTAAAATTAGCACTTCGGTAATATTCGGAACGGCGTACCATCTTTCGTTTCGTTCCGTTCTATTTCGTAGAATTCATTTTACAAACGTCATGCAAACGTCACGAGGGAGGTACCGTTTGCTCGGGGCCTGATCTATATAAACACTGAAATTTTCAACTATCGGAACCTCCATTATTTTTTTTTTTTTTCTGTTGTTGTTGACCTCGACCCCACACACAAATATTACCCTAATTTAAAAAAAAAAAAGCTGAAATAAATAAAGTAAAATTAGCACTTCGGTAATATTCGGAACAGCGTACTATCTTTCGTTTCGTTCCGTTCGATTTTGTAGAATTCCTTTTACAAACGTCACGACGGAGGTGACGTTTGCTCGGGTCCTAATCTATAGAAACACTGAAATTTTCAACTGTCGGTACCTCCATTATTTTGTTTTTTTCTGTTGTTGTTGAACTCGACCCCACACACAAATATTACCCTAATTAAAAAAAAAAGCTGAAATAAATAAAGTAAAATTAGCACTTCGGTAATATTCGGAACGGCGTACCATCTTTCGTTTCGTTCCGTTCGATTTCGTAGAATTCCTTTTACAAACGTCATGCAAACGTCACGACGAAGGTGGCGTTTGCTCGGGTCCTAATCTATGGAAACACTGAAATGTTCAACTGTCGCGACCTCCATTATTTTGTTTTTTTCTGTTGTTGTTGAACTCGACCCCACACACAAATATTACCCTAATTAAAAAAAAGCTGAAATAAACAAAGTAAACTTAGCACTTCGGTAATATTCGGAACGGCGTACCATCTTTCGTTTCGTTCCGTTCGATTTCGTAGAATTCCTTTTACAAACGTCATGCAAACGTCACGAGGGAGGTACCGTTTGCTCGGGGCCTGATCTATAGAAACACTGAAATTTTCAACTGTCGGTACCTCCATTATTTTGTTTTTTTCTGTTGTTGTTGAACTCGACCCCACACACAAATATTACCCTAATTAAAAAAAAAAGCTGAAATAAATAAAGTAAAATTAGCACTTCGGTAATATTCGGAACGGCGTACCATCTTTCGTTTCGTTCCGTTCGATTTCGTAGAATTCCTTTTACAAACGTCATGCAAACGTCACGACGAAGGTGGCGTTTGCTCGGGTCCTAATCTATGGAAACACTGAAATGTTCAACTGTCGGAACCTCCATTATTTTGTTTTTTTCTGTTGTTGTTGAACTCGACCCCACACACAAATATTACCCTAATTAAAAAAAAGCTGAAATAAACAAAGTAAACTTAGCACTTCGGTAATATTCGGAACGGCGTACCATCTTTCGTTTCGTTCCGTTCGATTTCGTAGAATTCCTTTTACAAACGTCACGACGAAGGTGACGTTTGCTCGGGTCCTAATCTATAGAAACACTGAAATTTTCAACTGTCGGTACCTCCATTATTTTGTTTTTTTTCTGTTGTTGTTGAACTCGACCCCACACACAAATATTACCCTAATTAAAAAAAAAGCTGAAATAAATAAAGTAAAATTAGCACTTCGGTAATATTCGGAACAGCGTACTATCTTTGGTTTCGTTCCGTTCGATTTTGTAGAATTCCTTTTACAAACGTCACGACGGAGGTGACGTTTGCTCGGGTCCTAATCTATAGAAACACTGAAATTTTCAACTGTCGGTACCTCCATTATTTTGTTTTTTTCTGTTGTTGTTGAACTCGACCCCACACACAAATATTACCCTAATTAAAAAAAAAAGCTGAAATAAATAAAGTAAAATTAGCACTTCGGTAATATTCGGAACGGCGTACCATCTTTCGTTTCGTTCCGTTCGATTTCGTAGAATTCCTTTTACAAACGTCATGCAAACGTCACGACGAAGGTGGCGTTTGCTCGGGTCCTAATTTATGGAAACACTGAAATGTTCAACTGTCGGAACCTCCATTATTTTGTTTTTTTCTGTTGTTGTTGAACTCGACCCCACACACAAATATTACCCTAATTTAAAAAAAAAAAAAGCTGAAATAAATAAAGTAAAATTAGCACTTCGGTAATATTCGGAACAGCGTACTATCTTTCGTTTCGTTCCGTTCGATTTTGTAGAATTCCTTTTACAAACGTCACGACGGAGGTGACGTTTGCTCGGGTCCTAATCTATAGAAACACTGAAATTTTCAACTGTCGGTACCTCCATTATTTTGTTTTTTTCTGTTGTTGTTGAACTCGACCCCACACACAAATATTACCCTAATTAAAAAAAAAAAGCTGAAATAAATAAAGTAAAATTAGCACTTCGGTAATATTCGGAACGGCGTACCATCTTTTGTTTCGTTCCCTTCGATTTCGTAGAATTCGTTTTACAAACGTCACGACGAAGGTGACGTTTGCTCGGGTCCTAATCTATAGAAACACTGACATTTTCAACTGTCGGTACCTCCATTATTTTGTTTTTTTCTGTTGTTGTTGAACTCGACCCCACACACAAATATTACCCTAATTAAAAAAAAAAGCTGAAATAAATAAAGTAAAATTAGCACTTCGGTAATATTCGGAACGGCGTACCATCTTTCGTTTCGTTCCGTTCGATTTCGTAGAATTCCTTTTACAAACGTCATGCAAACGTTACGACGAAGGTGGCGTTTGCTCGGGTCCTAATCTATGGAAACACTGAAATGTTAAACTGTCGGAACCTCCATTATTTGTTTTTTTCTGTTGTTGTTGAACTCGACTCCACACACAAATATTACTCTAATTAAAAAAAAAAGCTGAAATAAATAAAGTAAAATTATCACTTCGGTAATATTCGGAACGGCGTACCATCTTTCGTTTCGTTCCGTTCGATTTCGTAGAATTCCTTTTACAAACGTCATGCAAACGTTACGACGAAGGTGGCGTTTGCTCGGGTCCTAATCTATGGAAACACTGAAATGTTAAACTGTCGGAACCTCCATTATTTTGTTTTTTTCTGTTGTTGTTGAACTCGACCCCACACACAAATATTACTCTAATTAAAAAAAAAAGCTGAAATAAATAAAGTAAAATTATCACTTCGGTAATATTCGGAACGGCGTACCATCTTTCGTTTCGTTCCGTTCGATTTCATAGAATTCCTTTTACAAACGTCATGCAAACGTTACGACGAAGGTGGCGTTTGCTCGGGTCCTAATCTATGGAAACACTGAAATGTTAAACTGTCGGAACCTCCATTATTTTGTTTTTTTCTGTTGTTGTTGAACTCGACCCCACACACAAATATTACTCTAATTAAAAAAAAAAGCTGAAATAAATAAAGTAAAATTAGCACTTCGGTAATATTCGGAACGGCGTACCATCTTTCGTTTCGTTCCGTTCGATTTCGTAGAATTCCTTTTACAAACGTCATGCAAACGTCACGACGGAGGTAACGTTTGCTCGGGTACTGATCTATAGAAACACTGAAATTTTCAACTATCGGAACCTCCATTATTTTGTTTTTTTCTGTTGTTGTTGAACTCGACCCCACACACAAATATTACCCTAATTAAAAAAAAAAGCTGAAATAAATAAAGTAAAATTAGCACTTCGGTAATATTCGGAACGGCGTACCATCTTTCGTTTCGTTCCGTTCGATTTCGTAGAATTCCTTTTACAAAAGTCATGCAAACGTCACGACGGAGGTAACGTTTGCTCGGGTCCGGATCTATAGAAACACTGAAATTTTCAACTGTCGGAACCTCCATTATTTTGTTTTTTTCTGTTGTTATTAAACTCGACCCCACACACAAATATTACTCTAATTAAAAAAAAAAGCTGAAATAAATAAAGTAAAATTATCACTTCGGTAATATTCGGAACGGCGTACCATCTTTCGTTTCGTTCCGTTCGATTTCGTAGAATTCCTTTTACAAACGTCATGCAAACGTCACGACGGAGGTAACGTTTGCTCGTGTCCGGATCTATAGAAACACTGAAATGTTCAACTGTCGGAACCTCCATTATTTTGTTTTTTTTCTGTTGTTGTTGAACTCGACCCCACACACAAATATTACCCTAATTAAAAAAAAAAAGCTGAAATAAATAAAGTAAAATTAGCACTTCGGTAATATTCGGAACGGCGTACCATCTTTTGTTTCGTTCCCTTCGATTTCGTAGAATTCGTTTTACAAACGTCACGACGAAGGTGACGTTTGCTCGGGTCCTAATCTATAGAAACACTGACATTTTCAACTGTCGGTACCTCCATTATTTTGTTTTTTTCTGTTGTTGTTGAACTCGACCCCACACACAAATATTACCCTAATTAAAAAAAAAAGCTGAAATAAATAAAGTAAAATTAGCACTTCGGTAATATTCGGAACGGCGTACCATCTTTCGTTTCGTTCCGTTCGATTTCGTAGAATTCGTTTTACAAACGTCATGCAAACGTTACGACGAAGGTGGCGTTTGCTCGGGTCCTAATCTATGGAAACACTGAAATGTTAAACTGTCGGAACCTCCATTATTTTGTTTTTTTCTGTTGTTGTTGAACTCGACTCCACACACAAATATTACTCTAATTAAAAAAAAAAGCTGAAATAAATAAAGTAAAATTATCACTTCGGTAATATTCGGAACGGCGTACCATCTTTCGTTTCGTTCCGTTCGATTTCGTAGAATTCCTTTTACAAACGTCATGCAAACGTTACGACGAAGGTGGCGTTTATCGGGTCCTAATCTATGGAAACACTGAAATGTTAAACTGTCGGAACCTCCATTATTTTGTTTTTTTCTGTTGTTGTTGAACTCGACCCCACACACAAATATTACTCTAATTAAAAAAAAAAGCTGAAATAAATAAAGTAAAATTATCACTTCGGTAATATTCGGAACGGCGTACCATCTTTCGTTTCGTTCCGTTCGATTTCATAGAATTCCTTTTACAAACGTCATGCAAACGTTACGACGAAGGTGGCGTTTGCTCGGGTCCTAATCTATGGAAACACTGAAATGTTAAACTGTCGGAACCTCCATTATTTTGTTTTTTTCTGTTGTTGTTGAACTCGACCCCACACACAAATATTACTCTAATTAAAAAAAAAAGCTGAAATAAATAAAGTAAAATTAGCACTTCGGTAATATTCGGAACGGCGTACCATCTTTCGTTTCGTTCCGTTCGATTTCGTAGAATTCCTTTTACAAACGTCATGCAAACGTCACGACGGAGGTAACGTTTGCTCGGGTACTGATCTATAGAAACACTGAAATTTTCAACTATCGGAACCTCCATTATTTTGTTTTTTTCTGTTGTTGTTGAACTCGACCCCACACACAAATATTACCCTAATTAAAAAAAAAAGCTGAAATAAATAAAGTAAAATTAGCACTTCGGTAATATTCGGAACGGCGTACCATCTTTCGTTTCGTTCCGTTCGATTTCGTAGAATTCCTTTTACAAAAGTCATGCAAACGTCACGACGGAGGTAACGTTTGCTCGGGTCCGGATCTATAGAAACACTGAAATTTTCAACTGTCGGAACCTCCATTATTTTGTTTTTTTCTGTTGTTGTTGAACTCGACCCCACACACAAATATTACCCTAATTAAAAAAAAAAAGCTGAAATAAATAAAGTAAAATTAGCACTTCGGTAATATTCGGAACGGCGTACCATCTTTTGTTTCGTTCCCTTCGATTTCGTAGAATTCGTTTTACAAACGTCACGACGAAGGTGACGTTTGCTCGGGTCCTAATCTATAGAAACACTGACATTTTCAACTGTCGGTACCTCCATTATTTTGTTTTTTTCTGTTGTTGTTGAACTCGACCCCACACACAAATATTACCCTAATTAAAAAAAAAAGCTGAAATAAATAAAGTAAAATTAGCACTTCGGTAATATTCGGAACGGCGTACCATCTTTCGTTTCGTTCCGTTCGATTTCGTAGAATTCCTTTTACAAACGTCATGCAAACGTTACGACGAAGGTGGCGTTTGCTCGGGTCCTAATCTATGGAAACACTGAAATGTTAAACTGTCGGAACCTCCATTATTTTGTTTTTTTCTGTTGTTGTTGAACTCGACTCCACACACAAATATTACTCTAATTAAAAAAAAAAGCTGAAATAAATAAAGTAAAATTATCACTTCGGTAATATTCGGAACGGCGTACCATCTTTCGTTTCGTTCCGTTCGATTTCGTAGAATTCCTTTTACAAACGTCATGCAAACGTTACGACGAAGGTGGCGTTTGCTCGGGTCCTAATCTATGGAAACACTGAAATGTTAAACTGTCGGAACCTCCATTATTTTGTTTTTTTCTGTTGTTGTTGAACTCGACCCCACACACAAATATTACTCTAATTAAAAAAAAAAGCTGAAATAAATAAAGTAAAATTATCACTTCGGTAATATTCGGAACGGCGTACCATCTTTCGTTTCGTTCCGTTCGATTTCATAGAATTCCTTTTACAAACGTCATGCAAACGTTACGACGAAGGTGGCGTTTGCTCGGGTCCTAATCTATGGAAACACTGAAATGTTAAACTGTCGGAACCTCCATTATTTTGTTTTTTTCTGTTGTTGTTGAACTCGACCCCACACACAAATATTACTCTAATTAAAAAAAAAAGCTGAAATAAATAAAGTAAAATTAGCACTTCGGTAATATTCGGAACGGCGTACCATCTTTCGTTTCGTTCCGTTCGATTTCGTAGAATTCCTTTTACAAACGTCATGCAAACGTCACGACGGAGGTAACGTTTGCTCGGGTACTGATCTATAGAAACACTGAAATTTTCAACTATCGGAACCTCCATTATTTTGTTTTTTTCTGTTGTTGTTGAACTCGACCCCACACACAAATATTACCCTAATTAAAAAAAAAAGCTGAAATAAATAAAGTAAAATTATCACTTCGGTAATATTCGGAACGGCGTACCATCTTTCGTTTCGTTCCGTTCGATTTCGTAGAATTCCTTTTACAAACGTCATGCAAACGTCACGACGGAGGTAACGTTTGCTCGTGTCCGGATCTATAGAAACACTGAAATGTTCAACTGTCGGAACCTCCATTATTTTGTTTTTTTTCTGTTGTTGTTGAACTCGACCCCACACACAAATATTACTCTAATTAAAAAAAACCTGAAATAAATAAAGTAAAATTAGCACTTCGGTAATATTCGGAACGGCGTACCATCTTTCGTTTCGTTCCGTTCGATTTCGTAGAATTCCTTTTACAAACGTCATGCAAACGTTACGACGAAGGTGGCGTTTGCTCGGGTCCTAATCTATGGAAACACTGAAATGTTCAACTGTCGGAACCTCCATTATTTTGTTTTTTTCTGTTGTTGTTGAACTGGACCCCACACACAAATATTACTCTAATTAAAAAAAAAAAGCTGAAATAAATAAAGTAAAATTAGCACTTCGGTAATATTCGGAACGGCGTACCATCTTTCGTTTCGTTCCGTTCGATTTCGTAGAATTCCTTTTACAAACGTCATGCAAACGTCACGACGGAGGTAACGTTTGCTCGGGTACTGATCTATAGAAACACTGAAATTTTCAACTATCGGAACCTCCATTATTTTGTTTTTTTCTGTTGTTGTTGAACTCGACCCCACACACAAATATTACCCTAATTAAAAAAAAAAGCTGAAATAAATAAAGTAAAATTAGCACTTCGGTAATATTCGGAACGGCGTACCATCTTTCGTTTCGTTCCGTTCGATTTCGTAGAATTCCTTTTACAAAAGTCATGCAAACGTCACGACGGAGGTAACGTTTGTTCGGGTCCGGATCTATAGAAACACTGAAATTTTCAACTATCGGAACCTCCATTATTTTGTTTTTTTCTGTTGTTATTAAACTCGACCCCACACACAAATATTACTCTAATTAAAAAAAAAAGCTGAAATAAATAAAGTAAAATGAGCACTTCGGTAATATTCGTAACGGCGTACCATCTTTCGTTTCGTTCCGTTCGATTTCGTAGAATTCCTTTTACAAACGTCATGCAAACGTCACGACGAAGGTGGCGATTGCTCGGGTCCTAATCTATGGAAACACTGAAATGTTCAACTGTCGGAACCTCCATTATTTTGTTTTTTTCTGTTGTTGTTGAACTCGACCCCACACACAAATATTACTCTAATTAAAAAAAAAAGCTGAAATAAATAAAGTAAAATTATAACTTCGGTAATATTCGGAACGGCGTACCATCTTTCGTTTCGTTCCGTTCGATTTCGTAGAATTCCTTTTACAAACGTCATGCAAACGTTACGACGAAGGTGGCGTTTGCTCGTGTCCTTATCTATGGAAACACTGAAATGTTCAACTGTCGGAACCTCCATTATTTTGTTTTTTTCTGTTGTTGTTGAACTCGACCCCACACACAAATATTACTCTAATTAAAAAAAAAAGCTGAAATAAATAAAGTAAAATTAGCACTTCGGTAATATTCGGAACGGCGTACCATCTTTCGTTTCGTTCCGTTCGATTTCGTAGAATTCATTTTACAAACGTCATGCAAACGTCACGAGGGAGGTACCGTTTGCTCGGGGCCTGATCTATATAAACACTGAAATTTTCAACTATCGGAACCTCCATTATTTTTTTTTTTTTTCTGTTGTTGTTGACCTCGACCCCACACACAAATATTACCCTAATTTTAAAAAAAAAAAGCTGAAATAAATAAAGTAAAATTAGCACTTCGGTAATATTCGGAACAGCGTACTATCTTTCGTTTCGTTCCGTTCGATTTTGTAGAATTCCTTTTACAAACGTCACGACGGAGGTGACGTTTGCTCGGGTCCTAATCTATAGAAACACTGAAATTTTCAACTGTCGGTACCTCCATTATTTTGTTTTTTTCTGTTGTTGTTGAACTCGACCCCACACACAAATATTACCCTAATTAAAAAAAAAAGCTGAAATAAATAAAGTAAAATTAGCACTTCGGTAATATTCGGAACGGCGTACCATCT
Source organism: Sepiola atlantica (assembly GCA_963556195.1). Classification (NCBI taxonomy): domain Eukaryota; kingdom Metazoa; phylum Mollusca; class Cephalopoda; order Sepiida; family Sepiolidae; genus Sepiola; species Sepiola atlantica. Next base: position 282,915 of record CAUVYP010000658.1, on the reverse strand, counting down.
TTCGTTTCGTTCCGTTCGATTTCGTAGAATTCCTTTTACAAACGTCATGCAAACGTCACGACGAAGGTGGCGTTTGCTCGGGTCCTAATCTATGGAAACACTGAAATGTTAAACTGTCGGAACCTCCATTATTTTGTTTTTTTCTGTTGTTGTTGAACTCGACCCCACACACAAATATTACTCTAATTAAAAAAAAAAGCTGAAATAAATAAAGTAAAATTAGCACTTCGGTAATATTCGGAACGGCGTACCATCTTTCGTTTCGTTCCGTTCGATTTCGTAGAATTCCTTTTACAAACGTCATGCAAACGTCACGACGGAGGTAACGTTTGCTCGGGTACTGATCTATAGAAACACTGAAATTTTCAACTATCGGAACCTCCATTATTTTGTTTTTTTCTGTTGTTGTTGAACTCGACCCCACACACAAATATTACCCTAATTAAAAAAAAAAGCTGAAATAAATAAAGTAAAATTAGCACTTCGGTAATATTCGGAACGGCGTACCATCTTTCGTTTCGTTCCGTTCGATTTCGTAGAATTCCTTTTACAAAAGTCATGCAAACGTCACGACGGAGGTAACGTTTGCTCGGGTCCGGATCTATAGAAACACTGAAATTTTCAACTGTCGGAACCTCCATTATTTTGTTTTTTTCTGTTGTTATTAAACTCGACCCCACACACAAATATTACTCTAATTAAAAAAAAAAGCTGAAATAAATAAAGTAAAATTATCACTTCGGTAATATTCGGAACGGCGTACCATCTTTCGTTTCGTTCCGTTCGATTTCGTAGAATTCCTTTTACAAACGTCATGCAAACGTCACGACGGAGGTAACGTTTGCTCGTGTCCGGATCTATAGAAACACTGAAATGTTCAACTGTCGGAACCTCCATTATTTTGTTTTTTTTCTGTTGTTGTTGAACTCGACCCCACACACAAATATTACCCTAATTAAAAAAAAAAAGCTGAAATAAATAAAGTAAAATTAGCACTTCGGTAATATTCGGAACGGCGTACCATCTTTTGTTTCGTTCCCTTCGATTTCGTAGAATTCGTTTTACAAACGTCACGACGAAGGTGACGTTTGCTCGGGTCCTAATCTATAGAAACACTGACATTTTCAACTGTCGGTACCTCCATTATTTTGTTTTTTTCTGTTGTTGTTGAACTCGACCCCACACACAAATATTACCCTAATTAAAAAAAAAAGCTGAAATAAATAAAGTAAAATTAGCACTTCGGTAATATTCGGAACGGCGTACCATCTTTCGTTTCGTTCCGTTCGATTTCGTAGAATTCCTTTTACAAACGTCATGCAAACGTTACGACGAAGGTGGCGTTTGCTCGGGTCCTAATCTATGGAAACACTGAAATGTTAAACTGTCGGAACCTCCATTATTTTGTTTTTTTCTGTTGTTGTTGAACTCGACTCCACACACAAATATTACTCTAATTAAAAAAAAAAGCTGAAATAAATAAAGTAAAATTATCACTTCGGTAATATTCGGAACGGCGTACCATCTTTCGTTTCGTTCCGTTCGATTTCGTAGAATTCCTTTTACAAACGTCATGCAAACGTTACGACGAAGGTGGCGTTTGCTCGGGTCCTAATCTATGGAAACACTGAAATGTTAAACTGTCGGAACCTCCATTATTTTGTTTTTTTCTGTTGTTGTTGAACTCGACCCCACACACAAATATTACTCTAATTAAAAAAAAAAGCTGAAATAAATAAAGTAAAATTATCACTTCGGTAATATTCGGAACGGCGTACCATCTTTCGTTTCGTTCCGTTCGATTTCATAGAATTCCTTTTACAAACGTCATGCAAACGTTACGACGAAGGTGGCGTTTGCTCGGGTCCTAATCTATGGAAACACTGAAATGTTAAACTGTCGGAACCTCCATTATTTTGTTTTTTTCTGTTGTTGTTGAACTCGACCCCACACACAAATATTACTCTAATTAAAAAAAAAAGCTGAAATAAATAAAGTAAAATTAGCACTTCGGTAATATTCGGAACGGCGTACCATCTTTCGTTTCGTTCCGTTCGATTTCGTAGAATTCCTTTTACAAACGTCATGCAAACGTCACGACGGAGGTAACGTTTGCTCGGGTACTGATCTATAGAAACACTGAAATTTTCAACTATCGGAACCTCCATTATTTTGTTTTTTTCTGTTGTTGTTGAACTCGACCCCACACACAAATATTACCCTAATTAAAAAAAAAAGCTGAAATAAATAAAGTAAAATTAGCACTTCGGTAATATTCGGAACGGCGTACCATCTTTCGTTTCGTTCCGTTCGATTTCGTAGAATTCCTTTTACAAAAGTCATGCAAACGTCACGACGGAGGTAACGTTTGCTCGGGTCCGGATCTATAGAAACACTGAAATTTTCAACTGTCGGAACCTCCATTATTTTGTTTTTTTCTGTTGTTGTTGAACTCGACCCCACACACAAATATTACCCTAATTAAAAAAAAAAAGCTGAAATAAATAAAGTAAAATTAGCACTTCGGTAATATTCGGAACGGCGTACCATCTTTTGTTTCGTTCCCTTCGATTTCGTAGAATTCGTTTTACAAACGTCACGACGAAGGTGACGTTTGCTCGGGTCCTAATCTATAGAAACACTGACATTTTCAACTGTCGGTACCTCCATTATTTTGTTTTTTTCTGTTGTTGTTGAACTCGACCCCACACACAAATATTACCCTAATTAAAAAAAAAAGCTGAAATAAATAAAGTAAAATTAGCACTTCGGTAATATTCGGAACGGCGTACCATCTTTCGTTTCGTTCCGTTCGATTTCGTAGAATTCCTTTTACAAACGTCATGCAAACGTTACGACGAAGGTGGCGTTTGCTCGGGTCCTAATCTATGGAAACACTGAAATGTTAAACTGTCGGAACCTCCATTATTTTGTTTTTTTCTGTTGTTGTTGAACTCGACTCCACACACAAATATTACTCTAATTAAAAAAAAAAGCTGAAATAAATAAAGTAAAATTATCACTTCGGTAATATTCGGAACGGCGTACCATCTTTCGTTTCGTTCCGTTCGATTTCGTAGAATTCCTTTTACAAACGTCATGCAAACGTTACGACGAAGGTGGCGTTTGCTCGGGTCCTAATCTATGGAAACACTGAAATGTTAAACTGTCGGAACCTCCATTATTTTGTTTTTTTCTGTTGTTGTTGAACTCGACCCCACACACAAATATTACTCTAATTAAAAAAAAAAGCTGAAATAAATAAAGTAAAATTATCACTTCGGTAATATTCGGAACGGCGTACCATCTTTCGTTTCGTTCCGTTCGATTTCATAGAATTCCTTTTACAAACGTCATGCAAACGTTACGACGAAGGTGGCGTTTGCTCGGGTCCTAATCTATGGAAACACTGAAATGTTAAACTGTCGGAACCTCCATTATTTTGTTTTTTTCTGTTGTTGTTGAACTCGACCCCACACACAAATATTACTCTAATTAAAAAAAAAAGCTGAAATAAATAAAGTAAAATTAGCACTTCGGTAATATTCGGAACGGCGTACCATCTTTCGTTTCGTTCCGTTCGATTTCGTAGAATTCCTTTTACAAACGTCATGCAAACGTCACGACGGAGGTAACGTTTGCTCGGGTACTGATCTATAGAAACACTGAAATTTTCAACTATCGGAACCTCCATTATTTTGTTTTTTTCTGTTGTTGTTGAACTCGACCCCACACACAAATATTACCCTAATTAAAAAAAAAAGCTGAAATAAATAAAGTAAAATTATCACTTCGGTAATATTCGGAACGGCGTACCATCTTTCGTTTCGTTCCGTTCGATTTCGTAGAATTCCTTTTACAAACGTCATGCAAACGTCACGACGGAGGTAACGTTTGCTCGTGTCCGGATCTATAGAAACACTGAAATGTTCAACTGTCGGAACCTCCATTATTTTGTTTTTTTTCTGTTGTTGTTGAACTCGACCCCACACACAAATATTACTCTAATTAAAAAAAACCTGAAATAAATAAAGTAAAATTAGCACTTCGGTAATATTCGGAACGGCGTACCATCTTTCGTTTCGTTCCGTTCGATTTCGTAGAATTCCTTTTACAAACGTCATGCAAACGTTACGACGAAGGTGGCGTTTGCTCGGGTCCTAATCTATGGAAACACTGAAATGTTCAACTGTCGGAACCTCCATTATTTTGTTTTTTTCTGTTGTTGTTGAACTGGACCCCACACACAAATATTACTCTAATTAAAAAAAAAAAGCTGAAATAAATAAAGTAAAATTAGCACTTCGGTAATATTCGGAACGGCGTACCATCTTTCGTTTCGTTCCGTTCGATTTCGTAGAATTCCTTTTACAAACGTCATGCAAACGTCACGACGGAGGTAACGTTTGCTCGGGTACTGATCTATAGAAACACTGAAATTTTCAACTATCGGAACCTCCATTATTTTGTTTTTTTCTGTTGTTGTTGAACTCGACCCCACACACAAATATTACCCTAATTAAAAAAAAAAGCTGAAATAAATAAAGTAAAATTAGCACTTCGGTAATATTCGGAACGGCGTACCATCTTTCGTTTCGTTCCGTTCGATTTCGTAGAATTCCTTTTACAAAAGTCATGCAAACGTCACGACGGAGGTAACGTTTGTTCGGGTCCGGATCTATAGAAACACTGAAATTTTCAACTATCGGAACCTCCATTATTTTGTTTTTTTCTGTTGTTATTAAACTCGACCCCACACACAAATATTACTCTAATTAAAAAAAAAAGCTGAAATAAATAAAGTAAAATGAGCACTTCGGTAATATTCGTAACGGCGTACCATCTTTCGTTTCGTTCCGTTCGATTTCGTAGAATTCCTTTTACAAACGTCATGCAAACGTCACGACGAAGGTGGCGATTGCTCGGGTCCTAATCTATGGAAACACTGAAATGTTCAACTGTCGGAACCTCCATTATTTTGTTTTTTTCTGTTGTTGTTGAACTCGACCCCACACACAAATATTACTCTAATTAAAAAAAAAAGCTGAAATAAATAAAGTAAAATTATAACTTCGGTAATATTCGGAACGGCGTACCATCTTTCGTTTCGTTCCGTTCGATTTCGTAGAATTCCTTTTACAAACGTCATGCAAACGTTACGACGAAGGTGGCGTTTGCTCGTGTCCTTATCTATGGAAACACTGAAATGTTCAACTGTCGGAACCTCCATTATTTTGTTTTTTTCTGTTGTTGTTGAACTCGACCCCACACACAAATATTACTCTAATTAAAAAAAAAAGCTGAAATAAATAAAGTAAAATTAGCACTTCGGTAATATTCGGAACGGCGTACCATCTTTCGTTTCGTTCCGTTCGATTTCGTAGAATTCATTTTACAAACGTCATGCAAACGTCACGAGGGAGGTACCGTTTGCTCGGGGCCTGATCTATATAAACACTGAAATTTTCAACTATCGGAACCTCCATTATTTTTTTTTTTTTTCTGTTGTTGTTGACCTCGACCCCACACACAAATATTACCCTAATTTTAAAAAAAAAAAGCTGAAATAAATAAAGTAAAATTAGCACTTCGGTAATATTCGGAACAGCGTACTATCTTTCGTTTCGTTCCGTTCGATTTTGTAGAATTCCTTTTACAAACGTCACGACGGAGGTGACGTTTGCTCGGGTCCTAATCTATAGAAACACTGAAATTTTCAACTGTCGGTACCTCCATTATTTTGTTTTTTTCTGTTGTTGTTGAACTCGACCCCACACACAAATATTACCCTAATTAAAAAAAAAAGCTGAAATAAATAAAGTAAAATTAGCACTTCGGTAATATTCGGAACGGCGTACCATCTTTCGTTTCGTTCCGTTCGATTTCGTAGAATTCCTTTTACAAACGTCATGCAAACGTCACGACGAAGGTGGCGTTTGCTCGGGTCCTAATCTATGGAAACACTGAAATGTTAAACTGTCGGAACCTCCATTATTTTGTTTTTTTCTGTTGTTGTTGAACTCGACCCCACACACAAATATTACTCTAATTAAAAAAAAAAGCTGAAATAAATAAAGTAAAATTAGCACTTCGGTAATATTCGGAACGGCGTACCATCTTTCGTTTCGTTCCGTTCGATTTCGTAGAATTCCTTTTACAAACGTCATGCAAACGTCACGACGGAGGTAACGTTTGCTCGGGTACTGATCTATAGAAACACTGAAATTTTCAACTATCGGAACCTCCATTATTTTGTTTTTTTCTGTTGTTGTTGAACTCGACCCCACACACAAATATTACCCTAATTAAAAAAAAAAGCTGAAATAAATAAAGTAAAATTAGCACTTCGGTAATATTCGGAACGGCGTACCATCTTTCGTTTCGTTCCGTTCGATTTCGTAGAATTCCTTTTACAAAAGTCATGCAAACGTCACGACGGAGGTAACGTTTGCTCGGGTCCGGATCTATAGAAACACTGAAATTTTCAACTGTCGGAACCTCCATTATTTTGTTTTTTTCTGTTGTTATTAAACTCGACCCCACACACAAATATTACTCTAATTAAAAAAAAAAGCTGAAATAAATAAAGTAAAATTATCACTTCGGTAATATTCGGAACGGCGTACCATCTTTCGTTTCGTTCCGTTCGATTTCGTAGAATTCCTTTTACAAACGTCATGCAAACGTCACGACGGAGGTAACGTTTGCTCGTGTCCGGATCTATAGAAACACTGAAATGTTCAACTGTCGGAACCTCCATTATTTTGTTTTTTTTCTGTTGTTGTTGAACTCGACCCCACACACAAATATTACCCTAATTAAAAAAAAAAAGCTGAAATAAATAAAGTAAAATTAGCACTTCGGTAATATTCGGAACGGCGTACCATCTTTTGTTTCGTTCCCTTCGATTTCGTAGAATTCGTTTTACAAACGTCACGACGAAGGTGACGTTTGCTCGGGTCCTAATCTATAGAAACACTGACATTTTCAACTGTCGGTACCTCCATTATTTTGTTTTTTTCTGTTGTTGTTGAACTCGACCCCACACACAAATATTACCCTAATTAAAAAAAAAAGCTGAAATAAATAAAGTAAAATTAGCACTTCGGTAATATTCGGAACGGCGTACCATCTTTCGTTTCGTTCCGTTCGATTTCGTAGAATTCCTTTTACAAACGTCATGCAAACGTTACGACGAAGGTGGCGTTTGCTCGGGTCCTAATCTATGGAAACACTGAAATGTTAAACTGTCGGAACCTCCATTATTTTGTTTTTTTCTGTTGTTGTTGAACTCGACTCCACACACAAATATTACTCTAATTAAAAAAAAAAGCTGAAATAAATAAAGTAAAATTATCACTTCGGTAATATTCGGAACGGCGTACCATCTTTCGTTTCGTTCCGTTCGATTTCGTAGAATTCCTTTTACAAACGTCATGCAAACGTTACGACGAAGGTGGCGTTTGCTCGGGTCCTAATCTATGGAAACACTGAAATGTTAAACTGTCGGAACCTCCATTATTTTGTTTTTTTCTGTTGTTGTTGAACTCGACCCCACACACAAATATTACTCTAATTAAAAAAAAAAGCTGAAATAAATAAAGTAAAATTATCACTTCGGTAATATTCGGAACGGCGTACCATCTTTCGTTTCGTTCCGTTCGATTTCATAGAATTCCTTTTACAAACGTCATGCAAACGTTACGACGAAGGTGGCGTTTGCTCGGGTCCTAATCTATGGAAACACTGAAATGTTAAACTGTCGGAACCTCCATTATTTTGTTTTTTTCTGTTGTTGTTGAACTCGACCCCACACACAAATATTACTCTAATTAAAAAAAAAAGCTGAAATAAATAAAGTAAAATTAGCACTTCGGTAATATTCGGAACGGCGTACCATCTTTCGTTTCGTTCCGTTCGATTTCGTAGAATTCCTTTTACAAACGTCATGCAAACGTCACGACGGAGGTAACGTTTGCTCGGGTACTGATCTATAGAAACACTGAAATTTTCAACTATCGGAACCTCCATTATTTTGTTTTTTTCTGTTGTTGTTGAACTCGACCCCACACACAAATATTACCCTAATTAAAAAAAAAAGCTGAAATAAATAAAGTAAAATTAGCACTTCGGTAATATTCGGAACGGCGTACCATCTTTCGTTTCGTTCCGTTCGATTTCGTAGAATTCCTTTTACAAAAGTCATGCAAACGTCACGACGGAGGTAACGTTTGCTCGGGTCCGGATCTATAGAAACACTGAAATTTTCAACTGTCGGAACCTCCATTATTTTGTTTTTTTCTGTTGTTGTTGAACTCGACCCCACACACAAATATTACCCTAATTAAAAAAAAAAAGCTGAAATAAATAAAGTAAAATTAGCACTTCGGTAATATTCGGAACGGCGTACCATCTTTTGTTTCGTTCCCTTCGATTTCGTAGAATTCGTTTTACAAACGTCACGACGAAGGTGACGTTTGCTCGGGTCCTAATCTATAGAAACACTGACATTTTCAACTGTCGGTACCTCCATTATTTTGTTTTTTTCTGTTGTTGTTGAACTCGACCCCACACACAAATATTACCCTAATTAAAAAAAAAAGCTGAAATAAATAAAGTAAAATTAGCACTTCGGTAATATTCGGAACGGCGTACCATCTTTCGTTTCGTTCCGTTCGATTTCGTAGAATTCCTTTTACAAACGTCATGCAAACGTTACGACGAAGGTGGCGTTTGCTCGGGTCCTAATCTATGGAAACACTGAAATGTTAAACTGTCGGAACCTCCATTATTTTGTTTTTTTCTGTTGTTGTTGAACTCGACTCCACACACAAATATTACTCTAATTAAAAAAAAAAGCTGAAATAAATAAAGTAAAATTATCACTTCGGTAATATTCGGAACGGCGTACCATCTTTCGTTTCGTTCCGTTCGATTTCGTAGAATTCCTTTTACAAACGTCATGCAAACGTTACGACGAAGGTGGCGTTTGCTCGGGTCCTAATCTATGGAAACACTGAAATGTTAAACTGTCGGAACCTCCATTATTTTGTTTTTTTCTGTTGTTGTTGAACTCGACCCCACACACAAATATTACTCTAATTAAAAAAAAAAGCTGAAATAAATAAAGTAAAATTAGCACTTCGGTAATATTCGGAACGGCGTACCATCTTTCGTTTCGTTCCGTTCGATTTCGTAGAATTCCTTTTACAAACGTCATGCAAACGTCACGACGGAGGTAACGTTTGCTCGGGTACTGATCTATAGAAACACTGAAATTTTCAACTATCGGAACCTCCATTATTTTGTTTTTTTCTGTTGTTGTTGAACTCGACCCCACACACAAATATTACCCTAATTAAAAAAAAAAGCTGAAATAAATAAAGTAAAATTATCACTTCGGTAATATTCGGAACGGCGTACCATCTTTCGTTTCGTTCCGTTCGATTTCGTAGAATTCCTTTTACAAACGTCATGCAAACGTCACGACGGAGGTAACGTTTGCTCGTGTCCGGATCTATAGAAACACTGAAATGTTCAACTGTCGGAACCTCCATTATTTTGTTTTTTTTCTGTTGTTGTTGAACTCGACCCCACACACAAATATTACTCTAATTAAAAAAAACCTGAAATAAATAAAGTAAAATTAGCACTTCGGTAATATTCGGAACGGCGTACCATCTTTCGTTTCGTTCCGTTCGATTTCGTAGAATTCCTTTTACAAACGTCATGCAAACGTTACGACGAAGGTGGCGTTTGCTCGGGTCCTAATCTATGGAAACACTGAAATGTTCAACTGTCGGAACCTCCATTATTTTGTTTTTTTCTGTTGTTGTTGAACTGGACCCCACACACAAATATTACTCTAATTAAAAAAAAAAAGCTGAAATAAATAAAGTAAAATTAGCACTTCGGTAATATTCGGAACGGCGTACCATCTTTCGTTTCGTTCCGTTCGATTTCGTAGAATTCCTTTTACAAACGTCATGCAAACGTCACGACGGAGGTAACGTTTGCTCGGGTACTGATCTATAGAAACACTGAAATTTTCAACTATCGGAACCTCCATTATTTTGTTTTTTTCTGTTGTTGTTGAACTCGACCCCACACACAAATATTACCCTAATTAAAAAAAAAAGCTGAAATAAATAAAGTAAAATTAGCACTTCGGTAATATTCGGAACGGCGTACCATCTTTCGTTTCGTTCCGTTCGATTTCGTAGAATTCCTTTTACAAAAGTCATGCAAACGTCACGACGGAGGTAACGTTTGTTCGGGTCCGGATCTATAGAAACACTGAAATTTTCAACTATCGGAACCTCCATTATTTTGTTTTTTTCTGTTGTTATTAAACTCGACCCCACACACAAATATTACTCTAATTAAAAAAAAAAGCTGAAATAAATAAAGTAAAATGAGCACTTCGGTAATATTCGTAACGGCGTACCATCTTTCGTTTCGTTCCGTTCGATTTCGTAGAATTCCTTTTACAAACGTCATGCAAACGTCACGACGAAGGTGGCGATTGCTCGGGTCCTAATCTATGGAAACACTGAAATGTTCAACTGTCGGAACCTCCATTATTTTGTTTTTTTCTGTTGTTGTTGAACTCGACCCCACACACAAATATTACTCTAATTAAAAAAAAAAGCTGAAATAAATAAAGTAAAATTATAACTTCGGTAATATTCGGAACGGCGTACCATCTTTCGTTTCGTTCCGTTCGATTTCGTAGAATTCCTTTTACAAACGTCATGCAAACGTTACGACGAAGGTGGCGTTTGCTCGTGTCCTTATCTATGGAAACACTGAAATGTTCAACTGTCGGAACCTCCATTATTTTGTTTTTTTCTGTTGTTGTTGAACTCGACCCCACACACAAATATTACTCTAATTAAAAAAAAAAGCTGAAATAAATAAAGTAAAATTAGCACTTCGGTAATATTCGGAACGGCGTACCATCTTTCGTTTCGTTCCGTTCGATTTCGTAGAATTCATTTTACAAACGTCATGCAAACGTCACGAGGGAGGTACCGTTTGCTCGGGGCCTGATCTATATAAACACTGAAATTTTCAACTATCGGAACCTCCATTATTTTTTTTTTTTTTTCTGTTGTTGTTGACCTCGACCCCACACACAAATATTACCCTAATTTAAAAAAAAAAAAGCTGAAATAAATAAAGTAAAATTAGCACTTCGGTAATATTCGGAACAGCGTACTATCTTTCGTTTCGTTCCGTTCGATTTTGTAGAATTCCTTTTACAAACGTCACGACGGAGGTGACGTTTGCTCGGGTCCTAATCTATAGAAACACTGAAATTTTCAACTGTCGGTACCTCCATTATTTTGTTTTTTTCTGTTGTTGTTGAACTCGACCCCACACACAAATATTACCCTAATTAAAAAAAAAAGCTGAAATAAATAAAGTAAAATTAGCACTTCGGTAATATTCGGAACGGCGTACCATCTTTCGTTTCGTTCCGTTCGATTTCGTAGAATTCCTTTTACAAACGTCATGCAAACGTCACGACGAAGGTGGCGTTTGCTCGGGTCCTAATCTATGGAAACACTGAAATGTTCAACTGTCGGAACCTCCATTATTTTGTTTTTTTCTGTTGTTGTTGAACTCGACCCCACACACAAATATTACCCTAATTAAAAAAAAGCTGAAATAAACAAAGTAAACTTAGCACTTCGGTAATATTCGGAACGGCGTACCATCTTTCGTTTCGTTCCGTTCGATTTCGTAGAATTCCTTTTACAAACGTCATGCAAACGTCACGAGGGAGGTACCGTTTGCTCGGGGCCTGATCTATAGAAACACTGAAATTTTCAACTGTCGGTACCTCCATTATTTTGTTTTTTTCTGTTGTTGTTGAACTCGACCCCACACACAAATATTACCCTAATTAAAAAAAAAAGCTGAAATAAATAAAGTAAAATTAGCACTTCGGTAATATTCGGAACGGCGTACCATCTTTCGTTTCGTTCCGTTCGATTTCGTAGAATTCCTTTTACAAACGTCATGCAAACGTCACGACGAAGGTGGCGTTTGCTCGGGTCCTAATCTATGGAAACACTGAAATGTTCAACTGTCGGAACCTCCATTATTTTGTTTTTTTCTGTTGTTGTTGAACTCGACCCCACACACAAATATTACCCTAATTAAAAAAAAAGCTGAAATAAATAAAGTAAAATTAGCACTTCGGTAATATTCGGAACGGCGTACCATCTTTCGTTTCGTTACTTTCGATTTCGTAGAATTCCTTTTACAAACATCATGCAAACGTCACGACGGAGGTAACGTTTGCTGGGTCCTAATCTATATAAACACTGAAATGTTCAACTATCGGAAGCTCCATTATTTCGTTTTTTTCTGTTGTTGTTGAACTCGACCCTACACACAAATATTACCCTAATTAAAAAAAAAAAGCTGAAATAAATAAAGTAAAATTAGCACTTCGGTAATATTCGGAACGGCGTACCATCTTTTGTTTCGTTCCCTTCGATTTCGTAGAATTCGTTTTACAAACTTCACGACGAAGGTGACGTTTGCTCGGGTCCTAATCTATAGAAACACTGAAATTTTCAACTGTCGGTACCTCCATTATTTTGTTTTTTTCTGTTGTTGTTGAACTCGACCCCACACACAAATATTACCCTAATTAAAAAAAAAAGCTGAAATAAATAAAGTAAAATTAGCACTTCGGTAATATTCGGAACGGCGTACCATCTTTCGTTTCGTTCCGTTCGATTTCGTAGAATTCCTTTTACAAACGTCATGCAAACGTCACGACGAAGGTGGCGTTTGCTCGGGTCCTAATCTATGGAAACACTGAAATGTTCAACTGTCGGAACCTCCATTATTTTGTTTTTTTCTGTTGTTGTTGAACTCGACCCCACACACAAATATTACTCTAATTTAAAAAAAAAGCTGAAATAAATAAAGTAAAATTAGCACTTCGGTAATATTCGGAACGGCGTACCATCTTTCGTTTCGTTCCGTTCGATTTCGTAGAATTCCTTTTACAAACGTCATGCAAACGTCACGAGGGAGGTACCGTTTGCTCGGGGCCTGATCTATATAAACACTGAAATTTTCAACTATCGGAACCTCCATTATTTTGTTTTTTTTTCTGTTGTTGTTGACCTCGACCCCACACACAAATATTACCCTAATTTAAAAAAAAAAAAGCTGAAATAAATAAAGTAAAATTAGCACTTCGGTAATATTCGGAACAGCGTACTATCTTTCGTTTCGTTCCGTTCGATTTTGTAGAATTCCTTTTACAAACGTCACGACGGAGGTGACGTTTGCTCGGGTCCTAATCTATAGAAACACTGAAATTTTCAACTGTCGGTACCTCCATTATTTTGTTTTTTTCTGTTGTTGTTGAACTCGACCCCACACACAAATATTACCCTAATTAAAAAAAAAAGCTGAAATAAATAAAGTAAAATTAGCACTTCGGTAATATTCGGAACGGCGTACCATCTTTCGTTTCGTTCCGTTCGATTTCGTAGAATTCCTTTTACAAACGTCATGCAAACGTCACGACGAAGGTGGCGTTTGCTCGGGTCCTAATCTATGGAAACACTGAAATGTTCAACTGTCGGAACCTCCATTATTTTGTTTTTTTCTGTTGTTGTTGAACTCGACCCCACACACAAATATTACTCTAATTTAAAAAAAAAGCTGAAATAAATAAAGTAAAATTAGCACTTCGGTAATATTCGGAACGGCGTACCATCTTTCGTTTCGTTCCGTTCGATTTCGTAGAATTCCTTTTACAAACGTCATGCAAACGTCACGAGGGAGGTACCGTTTGCTCGGGGCCTGATCTATATAAACACTGAAATTTTCAACTATCGGAACCTCCATTATTTTTTTTTTTTTTCTGTTGTTGTTGACCTCGACCCCACACACAAATATTACCCTAATTTAAAAAAAAAAAAGCTGAAATAAATAAAGTAAAATTAGCACTTCGGTAATATTCGGAACAGCGTACTATCTTTCGTTTTGTTTCGTTCGATTTCGTAGAATTCCTTTTACAAACGTCATGCAAACGTCACGAGGGAGGTACCGTTTGCTCGGGGCCTGATCTATATAAACACTGAAATTTTCAACTATCGGAACCTCCATTATTTTGTTTTTTTTTCTGTTGTTGTTGACCTCGACCCCACACACAAATATTACCCTAATTAAAAAAAAAGCTGAAATAAATAAAGTAAAATTAGCACTTCGGTAATATTCGGAACGGCGTACCATCTTTCGTTTCGTTACTTTCGATTTCGTAGAATTCCTTTTACAAACATCATGCAAACGTCACGACGGAGGTAACGTTTGCTGGGTCCTAATCTATATAAACACTGAAATGTTCAACTATCGGAAGCTCCATTATTTCGTTTTTTTCTGTTGTTGTTGAACTCGACCCTACACACAAATATTACCCTAATTAAAAAAAAAAAGCTGAAATAAATAAAGTAAAATTAGCACTTCGGTAATATTCGGAACGGCGTACCATCTTTTGTTTCGTTCCCTTCGATTTCGTAGAATTCGTTTTACAAACTTCACGACGAAGGTGACGTTTGCTCGGGTCCTAATCTATAGAAACACTGAAATTTTCAACTGTCGGTACCTCCATTATTTTGTTTTTTTCTGTTGTTGTTGAACTCGACCCCACACACAAATATTACCCTAATTAAAAAAAAAAGCTGAAATAAATAAAGTAAAATTAGCACTTCGGTAATATTCGGAACGGCGTACCATCTTTCGTTTCGTTCCGTTCGATTTCGTAGAATTCCTTTTACAAACGTCATGCAAACGTCACGACGAAGGTGGCGTTTGCTCGGGTCCTAATCTATGGAAACACTGAAATGTTCAACTGTCGGAACCTCCATTATTTTGTTTTTTTCTGTTGTTGTTGAACTCGACCCCACACACAAATATTACTCTAATTTAAAAAAAAAGCTGAAATAAATAAAGTAAAATTAGCACTTCGGTAATATTCGGAACGGCGTACCATCTTTCGTTTCGTTCCGTTCGATTTCGTAGAATTCCTTTTACAAACGTCATGCAAACGTCACGAGGGAGGTACCGTTTGCTCGGGGCCTGATCTATATAAACACTGAAATTTTCAACTATCGGAACCTCCATTATTTTGTTTTTTTTTCTGTTGTTGTTGACCTCGACCCCACACACAAATATTACCCTAATTTAAAAAAAAAAAAGCTGAAATAAATAAAGTAAAATTAGCACTTCGGTAATATTCGGAACAGCGTACTATCTTTCGTTTCGTTCCGTTCGATTTTGTAGAATTCCTTTTACAAACGTCACGACGGAGGTGACGTTTGCTCGGGTCCTAATCTATAGAAACACTGAAATTTTCAACTGTCGGTACCTCCATTATTTTGTTTTTTTCTGTTGTTGTTGAACTCGACCCCACACACAAATATTACCCTAATTAAAAAAAAAAGCTGAAATAAATAAAGTAAAATTAGCACTTCGGTAATATTCGGAACGGCGTACCATCTTTCGTTTCGTTCCGTTCGATTTCGTAGAATTCCTTTTACAAACGTCATGCAAACGTCACGACGAAGGTGGCGTTTGCTCGGGTCCTAATCTATGGAAACACTGAAATGTTCAACTGTCGGAACCTCCATTATTTTGTTTTTTTCTGTTGTTGTTGAACTCGACCCCACACACAAATATTACCCTAATTAAAAAAAAAGCTGAAATAAACAAAGTAAACTTAGCACTTCGGTAATATTCGGAACGGCGTACCATCTTTCGTTTCGTTCCGTTCGATTTCGTAGAATTCGTTTTACAAACGTCACGACGAAGGTGACGTTTGCTCGGGTCCTAATCTATAGAAACACTGAAATTTTCAACTGTCGGTACCTCTATTATTTTGTTTTTTTTCTGTTGTTGTTGAACTCGACCCCACACACAAATATTACCCTAATTAAAAAAAAAAGCTGAAATAAATAAAGTAAAATTAGCACTTCGGTAATATTCGGAACAGCGTACTATCTTTGGTTTCGTTCCGTTCGATTTTGTAGAATTCCTTTTACAAACGTCACGACGGAGGTGACGTTTGCTCGGGTCCTAATCTATAGAAACACTGAAATTTTCAACTGTCGGTACCTCCATTATTTTGTTTTTTTCTGTTGTTGTTGAACTCGACCCCACACACAAATATTACTCTAATTAAAAAAAAAAGCTGAAATAAATAAAGTAAAATTAGCACTTCGGTAATATTCGGAACGGCGTACCATCTTTCGTTTCGTTCCGTTCGATTTCGTAGAATTCATTTTACAAACGTCATGCAAACGTCACGAGGGAGATACCGTTTGCTCGGGGCCTGATCTATATAAACACTGAAATTTTCAACTATCGGAACCCCATTATTTTGTTTTTTTTTCTGTTGTTGTTGAACTCGACCCCACACACAAATATTACCCTAATTTTAAAAAAAAAAAAGCTGAAATAAATAAAGTAAAATTAGCACTTCGGTAATATTCGGAACAGCGTACTATCTTTCGTTTCGTTCCGTTCGATTTTGTAGAATTCCTTTTACAAACGTCACGACGGAGGTGACGTTTGCTCGGGTCCTAATCTATAGAAACACTGAAATTTTCAACTGTCGGTACCTCCATTATTTTGTTTTTTTCTGTTGTTGTTGAACTCGACCCCACACACAAATATTACCCTAATTAAAAAAAAAAAGCTGAAATAAATAAAGTAAAATTAGCACTTCGGTAATATTCGGAACGGCGTACCATCTTTTGTTTCGTTCCCTTCGATTTCGTAGAATTCGTTTTACAAACGTCACGACGAAGGTGACGTTTGCTCGGGTCCTAATCTATAGAAACACTGAAATTTTCAACTGTCGGTACCTCCATTATTTTGTTTTTTTCTGTTGTTGTTGAACTCGACCCCACACACAAATATTACCCTAATTAAAAAAAAAAGCTGAAATAAATAAAGTAAAATTAGCACTTCGGTAATATTCGGAACGGCGTACCATCTTTCGTTTCGTTCCGTTCGATTTCGTAGAATTCCTTTTACAAACGTCATGCAAACGTTACGACGAAGGTGGCGTTTGCTCGGGTCCTAATCTATGGAAACACTGAAATGTTAAACTGTCGGAACCTCCATTATTTTGTTTTTTTCTGTTGTTGTTGAACTCGACTCCACACACAAATATTACTCTAATTAAAAAAAAAAGCTGAAATAAATAAAGTAAAATTATCACTTCGGTAATATTCGGAACGGCGTACCATCTTTCGTTTCGTTCCGTTCGATTTCGTAGAATTCCTTTTACAAACGTCATGCAAACGTTACGACGAAGGTGGCGTTTGCTCGGGTCCTAATCTATGGAAACACTGAAATGTTCAACTGTCGGAACCTCCATTATTTTGTTTTTTTCTGTTGTTGTTGAACTCGACCCCACACACAAATATTACTCTAATTAAAAAAAAAAGCTGAAATAAATAAAGTAAAATTATCACTTCGGTAATATTCGGAACGGCGTACCATCTTTCGTTTCGTTCCGTTCGATTTCGTAGAATTCCTTTTACAAACGTCATGCAAACGTTACGACGAAGGTGGCGTTTGCTCGGGTCCTAATCTATGGAAACACTGAAATGTTAAACTGTCGGAACCTCCATTATTTTGTTTATCTCTGTTGTTGTTGAACTCGACCCCACACACAAATATTACTCTAATTAAAAAAAAAAGCTGAAATAAATAAAGTAAAATTAGCACTTCGGTAATATTCGGAACGGCGTACCATCTTTCGTTTCGTTCCGTTCGATTTCGTAGAATTCCTTTTACAAACGTCATGCAAACGTCACGACGGAGGTAACGTTTGCTCGGGTACTGATCTATGGAAACACTGAAATGTTAAACTGTCGGAACCTCCATTATTTTGTTTTTTTCTGTTGTTGTTGAACTCGACTCCACACACAAATATTACTCTAATTAAAAAAAAAAGCTGAAATAAATAAAGTAAAATTATCACTTCGGTAATATTCGGAACGGCGTACCATCTTTCGTTTCGTTCCGTTCGATTTCGTAGAATTCCTTTTACAAACGTCATGCAAACGTTACGACGAAGGTGGCGTTTGCTCGGGTCCTAATCTATGGAAACACTGAAATGTTCAACTGTCGGAACCTCCATTATTTTGTTTTTTTCTGTTGTTGTTGAACTCGACCCCACACACAAATATTACTCTAATTAAAAAAAAAAGCTGAAATAAATAAAGTAAAATTATCACTTCGGTAATATTCGGAACGGCGTACCATCTTTCGTTTCGTTCCGTTCGATTTCGTAGAATTCCTTTTACAAACGTCATGCAAACGTTACGACGAAGGTGGCGTTTGCTCGGGTCCTAATCTATGGAAACACTGAAATGTTAAACTGTCGGAACCTCCATTATTTTGTTTATCTCTGTTGTTGTTGAACTCGACCCCACACACAAATATTACTCTAATTAAAAAAAAAAGCTGAAATAAATAAAGTAAAATTAGCACTTCGGTAATATTCGGAACGGCGTACCATCTTTCGTTTCGTTCCGTTCGATTTCGTAGAATTCCTTTTACAAACGTCATGCAAACGTCACGACGGAGGTAACGTTTGCTCGGGTACTGATCTATAGAACACTGAAATTTTCAACTATCGGAACCTCCATTATTTTGTTTTTTTCTGTTGTTATTAAACTCGACCCCACACACAAATATTACTCTAATTAAAAAAAAAAGCTGAAATAAATAAAGTAAAATTATCACTTCGGTAATATTCGGAACGGCGTACCATCTTTCGTTTCGTTCCGTTCGATTTCGTAGAATTCCTTTTACAAACGTCATGCAAACGTCACGACGGAGGTAACGTTTGCTCGTGTCCGGATCTATAGAAACACTGAAATGTTCAACTGTCGGAACCTCCATTATTTTGTTTTTTTTCTGTTGTTGTTGAACTCGACCCCACACACAAATATTACTCTAATTAAAAAAAACCTGAAATAAATAAAGTAAAATTAGCACTTCGGTAATATTCGGAACGGCGTACCATCTTTCGTTTCGTTCCGTTCGATTTCGTAGAATTCCTTTTACAAACGTCATGCAAACGTTACGACGAAGGTGGCGTTTGCTCGGGTCCTAATCTATGGAAACACTGAAATGTTCAACTGTCGGAACCTCCATTATTTTGTTTTTTTCTGTTGTTGTTGAACTCGACCCCACACACAAATATTACTCTAATTAAAAAAAAAAAGCTGAAATAAATAAAGTAAAATTAGCACTTCGGTAATATTCGGAACGGCGTACCATCTTTCGTTTCGTTCCGTTCGATTTCGTAGAATTCATTTTACAAACGTCATGCAAACGTCACGAGGGAGATACCGTTTGCTCGGGGCCTGATCTATATAAACACTGAAATTTTCAACTATCGGAACCCCATTATTTTGTTTTTTTTTCTGTTGTTGTTGAACTCGACCCCACACACAAATATTACCCTAATTTAAAAAAAAAAAAAGCTGAAATAAATAAAGTAAAATTAGCACTTCGGTAATATTCGGAACAGCGTACTATCTTTCGTTTCGTTCCGTTCGATTTTGTAGAATTCCTTTTACAAACGTCACGACGGAGGTGACGTTTGCTCGGGTCCTAATCTATAGAAACACTGAAATTTTCAACTGTCGGTACCTCCATTATTTTGTTTTTTTCTGTTGTTGTTGAACTCGACCCCACACACAAATATTACCCTAATTAAAAAAAAAAAGCTGAAATAAATAAAGTAAAATTAGCACTTCGGTAATATTCGGAACGGCGTACCATCTTTTGTTTCGTTCCCTTCGATTTCGTAGAATTCGTTTTACAAACGTCACGACGAAGGTGACGTTTGCTCGGGTCCTAATCTATAGAAACACTGAAATTTTCAACTGTCGGTACCTCCATTATTTTGTTTTTTTCTGTTGTTGTTGAACTCGACCCCACACACAAATATTACCCTAATTAAAAAAAAAAGCTGAAATAAATAAAGTAAAATTAGCACTTCGGTAATATTCGGAACGGCGTACCATCTTTCGTTTCGTTCCGTTCGATTTCGTAGAATTCCTTTTACAAACGTCATGCAAACGTTACGACGAAGGTGGCGTTTGCTCGGGTCCTAATCTATGGAAACACTGAAATGTTAAACTGTCGGAACCTCCATTATTTTGTTTTTTTTCTGTTGTTGTTGAACTCGACTCCACACACAAATATTACTCTAATTAAAAAAAAAAGCTGAAATAAATAAAGTAAAATTATCACTTCGGTAATATTCGGAACGGCGTACCATCTTTCGTTTCGTTCCGTTCGATTTCGTAGAATTCCTTTTACAAACGTCATGCAAACGTTACGACGAAGGTGGCGTTTGCTCGGGTCCTAATCTATGGAAACACTGAAATGTTCAACTGTCGGAACCTCCATTATTTTGTTTTTTTCTGTTGTTGTTGAACTCGACCCCACACACAAATATTACTCTAATTAAAAAAAAAAGCTGAAATAAATAAAGTAAAATTATCACTTCGGTAATATTCGGAACGGCGTACCATCTTTCGTTTCGTTCCGTTCGATTTCGTAGAATTCCTTTTACAAACGTCATGCAAACGTTACGACGAAGGTGGCGTTTGCTCGGGTCCTAATCTATGGAAACACTGAAATGTTAAACTGTCGGAACCTCCATTATTTTGTTTATCTCTGTTGTTGTTGAACTCGACCCCACACACAAATATTACTCTAATTAAAAAAAAAAGCTGAAATAAATAAAGTAAAATTAGCACTTCGGTAATATTCGGAACGGCGTACCATCTTTCGTTTCGTTCCGTTCGATTTCGTAGAATTCCTTTTACAAACGTCATGCAAACGTCACGACGGAGGTAACGTTTGCTCGGGTACTGATCTATAGAACACTGAAATTTTCAACTATCGGAACCTCCATTATTTTGTTTTTTTCTGTTGTTATTAAACTCGACCCCACACACAAATATTACTCTAATTAAAAAAAAAAGCTGAAATAAATAAAGTAAAATTATCACTTCGGTAATATTCGGAACGGCGTACCATCTTTCGTTTCGTTCCGTTCGATTTCGTAGAATTCCTTTTACAAACGTCATGCAAACGTCACGACGGAGGTAACGTTTGCTCGTGTCCGGATCTATAGAAACACTGAAATGTTCAACTGTCGGAACCTCCATTATTTTGTTTTTTTTCTGTTGTTGTTGAACTCGACCCCACACACAAATATTACTCTAATTAAAAAAAACCTGAAATAAATAAAGTAAAATTAGCACTTCGGTAATATTCGGAACGGCGTACCATTTTTCGTTTCGTTCCGTTCGATTTCGTAGAATTCCTTTTACAAACGTCATGCAAACGTTACGACGAAGGTGGCGTTTGCTCGGGTCCTAATCTATGGAAACACTGAAATGTTCAACTGTCGGAACCTCCATTATTTTGTTTTTTTCTGTTGTTGTTGAACTCGACCCCACACACAAATATTACTCTAATTAAAAAAAAAAAGCTGAAATAAATAAAGTAAAATTAGCACTTCGGTAATATTCGGAACGGCGTACCATCTTTCGTTTCGTTCCGTTCGATTTCGTAGAATTCCTTTTACAAACGTCATGCAAACGTCACGACGGAGGTAACGTTTGCTCGGGTACTGATCTATAGAAACACTGAAATTTTCAACTATCGGAACCTCCATTATTTTGTTTTTTTCTGTTGTTGTTGAACTCGACCCCACACACAAATATTACCCTAATTAAAAAAAAAAGCTGAAATAAATAAAGTAAAATTAGCACTTCGGTAATATTCGGAACGGCGTACCATCTTTCGTTTCGTTCCGTTCGATTTCGTAGAATTCCTTTTACAAAAGTCATGCAAACGTCACGACGGAGGTAACGTTTGTTCGGGTCCGGATCTATAGAAACACTGAAATTTTCAACTATCGGAACCTCCATTATTTTGTTTTTTTCTGTTGTTATTAAACTCGACCCCACACACAAATATTACTCTAATTAAAAAAAAAGCTGAAATAAATAAAGTAAAATGAGCACTTCGGTAATATTCGTAACGACGTACCATCTTTCGTTTCGTTCCGTTCGATTTCGTAGAATTCCTTTTACAAACGTCATGCAAACGTCACGACGAAGGTGGCGATTGCTCGGGTCCTAATCTATGGAAACACTGAAATGTTCAACTGTCGGAACCTCCATTATTTTGTTTTTTTCTGTTGTTGTTGAACTCGACCCCACACACAAATATTACTCTAATTAAAAAAAAAAGCTGAAATAAATAAAGTAAAATTATAACTTCGGTAATATTCGGAACGGCGTACCATCTTTCGTTTCGTTCCGTTCGATTTCGTAGAATTCATTTTACAAACGTCATGCAAACGTCACGAGGGAGATACCGTTTGCTCGGGGCCTGATCTATATAAACACTGAAATTTTCAACTATCGGAACCCCATTATTTTGTTTTTTTTTCTGTTGTTGTTGAACTCGACCCCACACACAAATATTACCCTAATTTTAAAAAAAAAAAAGCTGAAATAAATAAAGTAAAATTAGCACTTCGGTAATATTCGGAACAGCGTACTATCTTTCGTTTCGTTCCGTTCGATTTTGTAGAATTCCTTTTACAAACGTCACGACGGAGGTGACGTTTGCTCGGGTCCTAATCTATAGAAACACTGAAATTTTCAACTGTCGGTACCTCCATTATTTTGTTTTTTTCTGTTGTTGTTGAACTCGACCCCACACACAAATATTACCCTAATTAAAAAAAAAAAGCTGAAATAAATAAAGTAAAATTAGCACTTCGGTAATATTCGGAACGGCGTACCATCTTTTGTTTCGTTCCCTTCGATTTCGTAGAATTCGTTTTACAAACGTCACGACGAAGGTGACGTTTGCTCGGGTCCTAATCTATAGAAACACTGAAATTTTCAACTGTCGGTACCTCCATTATTTTGTTTTTTTCTGTTGTTGTTGAACTCGACCCCACACACAAATATTACCCTAATTAAAAAAAAAAGCTGAAATAAATAAAGTAAAATTAGCACTTCGGTAATATTCGGAACGGCGTACCATCTTTCGTTTCGTTCCGTTCGATTTCGTAGAATTCCTTTTACAAACGTCATGCAAACGTTACGACGAAGGTGGCGTTTGCTCGGGTCCTAATCTATGGAAACACTGAAATGTTAAACTGTCGGAACCTCCATTATTTTGTTTTTTTCTGTTGTTGTTGAACTCGACTCCACACACAAATATTACTCTAATTAAAAAAAAAAGCTGAAATAAATAAAGTAAAATTATCACTTCGGTAATATTCGGAACGGCGTACCATCTTTCGTTTCGTTCCGTTCGATTTCGTAGAATTCCTTTTACAAACGTCATGCAAACGTTACGACGAAGGTGGCGTTTGCTCGGGTCCTAATCTATGGAAACACTGAAATGTTCAACTGTCGGAACCTCCATTATTTTGTTTTTTTCTGTTGTTGTTGAACTCGACCCCACACACAAATATTACTCTAATTAAAAAAAAAAGCTGAAATAAATAAAGTAAAATTATCACTTCGGTAATATTCGGAACGGCGTACCATCTTTCGTTTCGTTCCGTTCGATTTCGTAGAATTCCTTTTACAAACGTCATGCAAACGTTACGACGAAGGTGGCGTTTGCTCGGGTCCTAATCTATGGAAACACTGAAATGTTAAACTGTCGGAACCTCCATTATTTTGTTTATCTCTGTTGTTGTTGAACTCGACCCCACACACAAATATTACTCTAATTAAAAAAAAAAGCTGAAATAAATAAAGTAAAATTAGCACTTCGGTAATATTCGGAACGGCGTACCATCTTTCGTTTCGTTCCGTTCGATTTCGTAGAATTCCTTTTACAAACGTCATGCAAACGTCACGACGGAGGTAACGTTTGC
Organism: Sepiola atlantica; assembly: GCA_963556195.1. NCBI lineage: Eukaryota > Metazoa > Mollusca > Cephalopoda > Sepiida > Sepiolidae > Sepiola > Sepiola atlantica. The sequence continues at coordinate 258,926 of CAUVYP010000658.1, read as the reverse complement.
TCGGGTACTGATCTATAGAACACTGAAATTTTCAACTATCGGAACCTCCATTATTTTGTTTTTTTCTGTTGTTATTAAACTCGACCCCACACACAAATATTACTCTAATTAAAAAAAAAAGCTGAAATAAATAAAGTAAAATTATCACTTCGGTAATATTCGGAACGGCGTACCATCTTTCGTTTCGTTCCGTTCGATTTCGTAGAATTCCTTTTACAAACGTCATGCAAACGTCACGACGGAGGTAACGTTTGCTCGTGTCCGGATCTATAGAAACACTGAAATGTTCAACTGTCGGAACCTCCATTATTTTGTTTTTTTTCTGTTGTTGTTGAACTCGACCCCACACACAAATATTACTCTAATTAAAAAAAACCTGAAATAAATAAAGTAAAATTAGCACTTCGGTAATATTCGGAACGGCGTACCATCTTTCGTTTCGTTCCGTTCGATTTCGTAGAATTCCTTTTACAAACGTCATGCAAACGTTACGACGAAGGTGGCGTTTGCTCGGGTCCTAATCTATGGAAACACTGAAATGTTCAACTGTCGGAACCTCCATTATTTTGTTTTTTTCTGTTGTTGTTGAACTCGACCCCACACACAAATATTACTCTAATTAAAAAAAAAAAGCTGAAATAAATAAAGTAAAATTAGCACTTCGGTAATATTCGGAACGGCGTACCATCTTTCGTTTCGTTCCGTTCGATTTCGTAGAATTCCTTTTACAAACGTCATGCAAACGTCACGACGGAGGTAACGTTTGCTCGGGTACTGATCTATAGAAACACTGAAATTTTCAACTATCGGAACCTCCATTATTTTGTTTTTTTCTGTTGTTGTTGAACTCGACCCCACACACAAATATTACCCTAATTAAAAAAAAAAGCTGAAATAAATAAAGTAAAATTAGCACTTCGGTAATATTCGGAACGGCGTACCATCTTTCGTTTCGTTCCGTTCGATTTCGTAGAATTCCTTTTACAAAAGTCATGCAAACGTCACGACGGAGGTAACGTTTGTTCGGGTCCGGATCTATAGAAACACTGAAATTTTCAACTATCGGAACCTCCATTATTTTGTTTTTTTCTGTTGTTATTAAACTCGACCCCACACACAAATATTACTCTAATTAAAAAAAAAAGCTGAAATAAATAAAGTAAAATGAGCACTTCGGTAATATTCGTAACGACGTACCATCTTTCGTTTCGTTCCGTTCGATTTCGTAGAATTCCTTTTACAAACGTCATGCAAACGTCACGACGAAGGTGGCGATTGCTCGGGTCCTAATCTATGGAAACACTGAAATGTTCAACTGTCGGAACCTCCATTATTTTGTTTTTTTCTGTTGTTGTTGAACTCGACCCCACACACAAATATTACTCTAATTAAAAAAAAAAGCTGAAATAAATAAAGTAAAATTATAACTTCGGTAATATTCGGAACGGCGTACCATCTTTCGTTTCGTTCCGTTCGATTTCGTAGAATTCCTTTTACAAACGTCATGCAAACGTTACGACGAAGGTGGCGTTTGCTCGTGTCCTAATCTATGGAAACACTGAAATGTTCAACTGTCGGAACCTCCATTATTTTGTTTTTTTCTGTTGTTGTTGAACTCGACACCACACACAAATATTACTCTAATTAAAAAAAAAAAGCTGAAATAAATAAAGTAAAATTAGCACTTCGGTAATATTCGGAACGGCGTACCATCTTTCGTTTCGTTCCGTTCGATTTCGTAGAATTCCTTTTACAAACGTCATGCAAACGTTACGACGAAGGTGGCGTTTGCTCGGGTCCTAATCTATGGAAACACTGAAATGTTAAACTGTCGGAACCTCCATTATTTTGTTTTTTTCTGTTGTTGTTGAACTCGACCCCACACACAAATATTACTCTAATTAAAAAAAAAAGCTGAAATAAATAAAGTAAAATTATCACTTCGGTAATATTCGGAACGGCGTACCATCTTTCGTTTCGTTCCGTTCGATTTCGTAGAATTCTTTTTACAAACGTCATGCAAACGTTACGACGAAGGTGGCGTTTGCTCGGGTCCTAATCTATGGAAACACTGAAATTTTCAACTGTCGAAACCTCCATTATTTTGTTTTTTTCTGTTGTTGTTGAACTCGACCCCACACACAAATATTACCCTAATTAAAAAAAAAAGCTGAAATAAATAAAGTAAAATTAGCACTTCGGTAATATTCGGAACGGCGTACCATCTTTCGTTTCGTTCCGTTCGATTTCGTAGAATTCCTTTTACAAAAGTCATGCAAACGTCACGACGGAGGTAACGTTTGCTCGGGTCCGGATCTATAGAAACACTAAAATTTTCAACTATCGGAACCTCCATTATTTTGTTTTTTTCTGTTGTTATTAAACTCGACCCCACACACAAATATTACTCTAATAAAAAAAAAAAGCTGAAATAAATAAAGTAAAATTAGCACTTCGGTAATATTCGGAATGGCGTACCATCTTTCGTTTCGTTCCATTCGATTTCGTAGAATTCCTTTTACAAACGTCATGCAAACGTCACGACGAAGGTGGAGTTTGCCCGGGTCCTAATCTATGGAAACACTGAAATGTTCAACTGTCGGAACCTCCATTATTTTGTTTTTTTCTGTTGTTGTTGAACTCGACCCCACACACAAATATTACTCTAATTAAAAAAAAAAGCTGAAATAAATAAAGTAAAATTATCACTTCGGTAATATTCGGAACGGCGTACCATCTTTCGTTTCGTTCCGTTCGATTTCGTAGAATTCCTTTTACAAACGTCATGCAAACGTTACGACGAAGGTGGCGTTTGCTCGTGTTCTAATCTATGGAAACACTGAAATGTTCAACTGTCGGAACCTCCATTATTTTGTTTTTTTCTGTTGTTGTTGAACTCGACCCCACACACAAATATTACTCTAATTAAAAAAAAAAGCTGAAATAAATAAAGTAAAATTAGCACTTCGGTAATATTCGATCGGCGTACCATCTTTCGTTTCGTTCCGTTCGATTTCGTAGAATTCCTTTTACAAACGTCATGCAAACGTTACGACGAAGGTGGCGTTTGCTCGGGTCCTAATCTATGGAAACACTGAAATGTTCAACTGTCGGAACCTCCATTATATTGTTTTTTTCTGTTGTTATTAAACTCGACCCCACACACAAATATTACTCTAATAAAAAAAAAAAGCTGAAATAAATAAAGTAAAATTAGCACTTCGGTAATATTCGGAATGGCGTACCATCTTTCGTTTCGTTCCATTCGATTTCGTAGAATTCCTTTTACAAACGTCATGCAAACGTCACGACGAAGGTGGAGTTTGCCCGGGTCCTAATCTATGGAAACACTGAAATGTTCAACTGTCGGAACCTCCATTATTTTGTTTTTTTCTGTTGTTGTTGAACTCGACCCCACACACAAATATTACTCTAATTAAAAAAAAAAGCTGAAATAAATAAAGTAAAATTATCACTTCGGTAATATTCGGAACGGCGTACCATCTTTCGTTTCGTTCCGTTCGATTTCGTAGAATTCCTTTTACAAACGTCATGCAAACGTTACGACGAAGGTGGCGTTTGCTCGTGTTCTAATCTATGGAAACACTGAAATGTTCAACTGTCGGAACCTCCATTATTTTGTTTTTTTCTGTTGTTGTTGAACTCGACCCCACACACAAATATTACTCTAATTAAAAAAAAAAGCTGAAATAAATAAAGTAAAATTAGCACTTCGGTAATATTCGATCGGCGTACCATCTTTCGTTTCGTTCCGTTCGATTTCGTAGAATTCCTTTTACAAACGTCATGCAAACGTTACGACGAAGGTGGCGTTTGCTCGGGTCCTAATCTATGGAAACACTGAAATGTTCAACTGTCGGAACCTCCATTATATTGTTTTTTTCTGTTGTTGTTGAACTCGACCCCACACACAAATATTACTCTAATTAAAAAAAAAAGCTGAAATAAATAAAGTAAAATTAGCACTTCTGTAATATTCGGAACGGCGTACCATCTTTCGTTTCGTTCCGTTCGATTTCGTAGAATTCCTTTTACAAACGTCATGCAAACGTCACGACGAAGGTGGCGATTGCTCGGGTCCTAATCTATGGAAACACTGAAATGTTCAACTGTCGGAACCTCCATTATTTTGTTTTTTTCTGTTGTTGTTGAACTCGACCCCACACACAAATATTACTCTAATTAAAAAAAAAAGCTGAAATAAATAAAGTAAAATTATAACTTCGGTAATATTCGTAACGGCGTACCATCTTTCGTTTCGTTCCGTTCGATTTCGTAGAATTCCTTTTACAAACGTCATGCAAACGTTACGACGAAGGTGGCGTTTGCTCGTGTCCTAATCTATGGAAACACTGAAATGTTCAACTGTCGGAACCTCCATTATTTTGTTTTTTTCTGTTGTTGTTGAACTCGACCCCACACACAAATATTACTCTAATTAAAAAAAAAAAGCTGAAATAAATAAAGTAAAATTAGCACTTCGGTAATATTCGGAACGGCGTACCATCTTTCGTTTCGTTCCGTTCGATTTCGTAGAATTCCTTTTACAAACGTCATGCAAACGTTACGACGAAGGTGGCGTTTGCTCGGGTCCTAATCTATGGAAACACTGAAATGTTAAACTGTCGGAACCTCCATTATTTTGTTTTTTTCTGTTGTTGTTGAACTCGACCCCACACACAAATATTACTCTAATTAAAAAAAAAAGCTGAAATAAATAAAGTAAAATTATCACTTCGGTAATATTCGGAACGGCGTACCATCTTTCGTTTCGTTCCGTTCGATTTCGTAGAATTCTTTTTACAAACGTCATGCAAACGTTACGACGAAGGTGGCGTTTGCTCGGGTCCTAATCTATGGAAACACTGAAATGTTCAACTGTCAAAACCTCCATTATTTTGTTTTTTTCTGTTGTTGTTGAACTCGACCCCACACACAAATATTACTCTAATTAAAAAAAAAAGCTGAAATAAATAAAGTAAAATTAGCACTTCGGTAATATTCGGAACGGCGTACCATCTTTCGTTTCGTTCCGTTCGATTTCGTAGAATTTCTTTTTACAAAAGTCATGCAAACGTCACGACGGAGGTAACGTTTGCTCGGGTCCGGATCTATAGAAACACTGAAATTTTCAACTATCGGAACCTCCATTATTTTGTTTTTTTCTGTTGTTGTTGAACTCGACCCCACACACAAATATTACTCTAATTAAAAAAAAAAGCTGAAATAAATAAAGTAAAATTAGCACTTCGGTATTATCCGGAACGGCGTACCATCTTTCGTTTCGTTCCGTTCGATTTCGTAGAATTCCTTTTACAAACGTCATGCAAACGTTACGACGAAGGTGGCGTTTGCTCGGGTCCTAATCTATGGAAACACTGAAATTTTCAACTGTCGAAACCTCCATTATTTTGTTTTTTTCTGTTGTTGTTGAACTCGACCCCACACACAAATATTACCCTAATTAAAAAAAAAAGCTGAAATAAATAAAGTAAAATTATCACTTCGGTAATATTCGGAACGGCGTACCATCTTTCGTTTCGTTCCGTTCGATTTCGTAGAATTCCTTTTACAAAAGTCATGCAAACGTCACGACGGAGGTAACGTTTGCTCGGGTCCGGATCTATAGAAACACTAAAATTTTCAACTATCGGAACCTCCATTATTTTGTTTTTTTCTGTTGTTATTAAACTCGACCCCACACACAAATATTACTCTAATAAAAAAAAAAAGCTGAAATAAATAAAGTAAAATTAGCACTTCGGTAATATTCGGAATGGCGTACCATCTTTCGTTTCGTTCCATTCGATTTCGTAGAATTCCTTTTACAAACGTCATGCAAACGTCACGACGAAGGTGGAGTTTGCCCGGGTCCTAATCTATGGAAACACTGAAATGTTCAACTGTCGGAACCTCCATTATTTTGTTTTTTTCTGTTGTTGTTGAACTCGACCCCACACACAAATATTACTCTAATTAAAAAAAAAAGCTGAAATAAATAAAGTAAAATTATCACTTCGGTAATATTCGGAACGGCGTACCATCTTTCGTTTCGTTCCGTTCGATTTCGTAGAATTCCTTTTACAAACGTCATGCAAACGTTACGACGAAGGTGGCGTTTGCTCGTGTTCTAATCTATGGAAACACTGAAATGTTCAACTGTCGGAACCTCCATTATTTTGTTTTTTTCTGTTGTTGTTGAACTCGACCCCACACACAAATATTACTCTAATTAAAAAAAAAAAGCTGAAATAAATAAAGTAAAATTAGCACTTCGGTAATATTCGATCGGCGTACCATCTTTCGTTTCGTTCCGTTCGATTTCGTAGAATTCCTTTTACAAACGTCATGCAAACGTTACGACGAAGGTGGCGTTTGCTCGGGTCCTAATCTATGGAAACACTGAAATGTTCAACTGTCGGAACCTCCATTATATTGTTTTTTTCTGTTGTTGTTGAACTCGACCCCACACACAAATATTACTCTAATAAAAAAAAAAAGCTGAAATAAATAAAGTAAAATTAGCACTTCGGTAATATTCGATCGGCGTACCATCTTTCGTTTCGTTCCGTTCGATTTCGTAGAATTCCTTTTACAAACGTCATGCAAATGTTACGACGAAGGTGGCGTTTGCTCGGGTCCTAATCTATGGAAACACTGAAATGTTCAACTGTCGGAACCTCCATTATTTTGTTTTTTTCTGTTGTTGTTGAACTCGACCCCACACACAAATATTACTCTAATTAAAAAAAAAAGCTGAAATAAATAAAGTAAAATTAGCACTTCGGTAATATTCGGAACGGCGTACCATCTTTCGTTTCGTTCCGTTCGATTTCGTAGAATTCCTTTTACAAACGTCATGCAAACGTTACGACGAAGGTGGCGTTTGCTCGTGTCCTAATCTATGGAAACACTGAAATGTTCAACTGTCGGAACCTCCATTATTTTGTTTTTTTCTGTTGTTGTTGAACTCGACCCCACACAAATATTACCCTAATTTTAAAAAAAAGCTGAAATAAACAAAGTAAAATTAGCACTTCGGTATTATTCGGAACGGCGTACCATCTTTCGTTTCGTTCCGTTCGATTTCGTAGAATTCCTTTTACAAACGTCATGCAAACGTCACGACGAAGGTGGCGTTTGCTCGGGTCCTAATCTATGGAAACATTGAAATGTTCAACTGTCGGAACCTCCATTATTTTGTTTTTTTCTGTTGTTGTTGAACTCGACCCCACACACAAATATTACTCTAATTAAAAAAAAAAAGCTGAAATAAATAAAGTAAAATTAGCACTTCGGTAATATTCGGAACGGCGTACAATCTGTCGTTTTGTTCCGTTCGATTTCGTAGAATTCCTTTTACAAACGTCACGACCGAGGTGACGTTTGCTCGGGTCCTAATCTATAGAAACACTGAAATTTTCAACTGTCGGTACCTCCATCATTTTGTTTTTTTTCTGTTGTTGTTGAACTCGACCCCACACACAAATATTACCCTAATTAAAAAAAAAAGCTGAAATAAATAAAGTAAAATTAGCACTTCGGTAATATTCGGAACGGCGTATCATCTTTCGTTTCGTTCCGTTCGATTTCGTAGAATTCCTTTTACAAACGTAATGCAACTGTCACGACGAAGGTGGCGTTTGCTCGGGTCCTAATCTATGGAAACACTGAAATGTTCAACTGTCGGAACCTCCATTATTTTGTTTTTTTCTGTTGTTGTTGAACTCGACCCCACACACAAATATTACCCTAATTAAAAAAAAAGCCGAAATAAACAAGGTAAAATTAGCACTTCGGTAATATTCGGAACGGCGTACCATCTTTCGTTTCGTTCCGTTCGATTTCGTAGAATTCCTTTTACAAACGTCATGCAAACGTCACGACGGAGGTAACGTTTGCTCGGTCCTGATCTATAGAAACACTGAAATTTTCAACTATCGGAACCTCCATTATGTTGTTTTTTTCTGTTGTTGTTGAACTCGACCCCACACACAAATATTACCCTAATTAAAAAAAAAAGCTGAAATAAATAAAGTAAAATTAGCACTTCGGTAATATTCGGAACGGCGTACCATCTTTCGTTTCGTTCCGTTCGATTTCGTAGACTTCCTTTTACAAACGTCATGCAAACGTCACGATGGAGGTAACGTTTGCTCGGTCCTGATCTATAGAAACACTTAAATTTTCAACTATCGGAACCTCAATTATTTTGTTTTTTTCTGTTGTTGTTGAACTCGACCCCACACACAAATATTACCCTAATTAAAAAAAAAAGCTGAAATAAATAAAGTAAAATTAGCACTTCGGTAATATTCGGAACGGCGTACCATCTTTCGTTTCGTTCCGTTGTATTTCGTAGACTTCCTTTTACAAACGTCATGCAAACGTCACGACGGAGGTAACGTTTGCTCGGGTCCTGATCTATAGAAACACTGAAATTTTCAACTATCGGAACCTCCATTATGTTGTTTTTTTTCTGTTGTTGTTGAACTCGACCCCACACACAAATATTACCCTAATTAAAAAAAAAAGCTGAAATAAATAAAGTAAAATTAGCACTTCGGTAATATTCGGAACGGCGTACCATCTTTCGTTTCGTTCCGTTCGATTTCGTAGAATTCCTTTTACAAACGTCATGCAAACGTCACGACGAAGGTGGCGTTTGCTCCGGTCTTAATCTATGGAAACACTGAAATGTTCAACTGTCGGAACCTCCATTATTTTTTTTTTTTCTGTTGTTGTTGAACTCGACCCCACACACAAATATTACCCTAATTAAAAAAAAAAACAGAAATAAATAAAGTAAAATTAGCACTTCGGTAATATTCGGAACGGCGTACCATCTTTCGTTTCGTTCCGTTCGATTTCGTAGAATTCCTTTTACAAACGTCATGCAAACGTCACGACGAAGGTGGCGTTTGCTCGGGTCTTAATCTATAGACACACTGAAATTTTCAACTGTCGGTACCTCCATTATTTTTTTTTTTTTCTGTTGTTGTTGAACTCGACCCCACACACAAATATTACCCTAATTATAAAAAAAAGCTGAAATAAATAAAGTAAAATTAGCACTTCGGTAATATTCGGAACGGCGTACAATCTGTCGTTTTGTTCCGTTCGATTTCGTAGAATTCCTTTTACAAACGTAATGCAACCGTCACGACGAAGGTGGCGTTTGCTCGGGTCCTAATCTATGGAAACACTGAAATGTTCAACTGTCGGAACCTCCATTATTTTGTTTTTTTCTGTTGTTGTTGAACTCGACCCCACACACAAATATTACCCTAATTAAAAAAAAAGCTGAAATAAACAAGGTAAAATTAGCACTTCGGTAATATTCGGAACGGCGTACCATCTTTCGTTTCGTTCCGTTCGATTTCGTAGAATTCCTTTTACAAACGTCATGCAAACGTCACGACGGAGGTAACGTTTGCTCGGTCCTGATCTATAGAAACACTGAAATTTTCAACTATCGGAAGCTCCATTATTTTGTTTTTTTCTGTTGTTGTTGAACTCGACCCCACACACAAATATTACCCTAATTAAAAAAAAAAAGCTGAAATAAATAAAGTAAAATTATCACTTCGGTAATATTCGGAACGGCGTACCATCTTTCGTTTCGTTCCGTTCGATTTCGTAGAATTCCTTTTACAAACGTCATGCAAACGTCACGACGAAGGTGGCGTTTGCTCCGGTCTTAATCTATGGAAACACTGAAATGTTCAACTGTCGGAACCTCCATTATTTTGTTTTTTTCTGTTGTTGTTGAACTCGACCCCACACACAAATATTACTCTAATTAAAAAAAAAAGCTGAAATAAATAAAGTAAAATTAGCACTTCGGTAATATTCGGAACGGCGTACCATCTTTCGTTTCGTTCCGTTCGATTTCGTAGAATTCCTTTTACAAACGTCACGACGGAGGTTACGTTTGCTCGGGTCCTAATCTATAGAAACACTGAAATTTTCAACTATCGGAACCTCCATTATTTTGTTTTTTTCTCTTGTTGTTGAACTCGACCCCACACACAAATATTACTTTAATTAAAAAAAAAAGCTGAAATAAATAAAGAAAAATTAGCACTTCGGTAATATTTGGAACGGCGTACCATCTTTCGTTTCGTTCCGTTCGATTTCGTAGAATTCCTTTTACAAACGTCATGCAAACGTCACGACGAAAGTGGCGTTTGCTCGGGTCCTAATCTATGGAAACATTGAAATGTTCAACTGTCGGAACCTCCATTATTTTGTTTTTTTCTGTTGTTGTTGAACTCGACCCCACACACAAATATTACTCTAATTAAAAAAAAAAAGCTGAAATAAATAAAGTAAAATTAGCACTTCGGTAATATTCGGAACGGCGTACAATCTGTCGTTTTGTTCCGTTCGATTTCGTAGAATTCCTTTTACAAACGTCACGACCGAGGTGACGTTTGCTCGGGTCCTAATCTATAGAAACACTGAAATTTTCAACTGTCGGTACCTCCATCATTTTGTTTTTTTTCTGTTGTTGTTGAACTCGACCCCACACACAAATATTACCCTAATTAAAAAAAAAAGCTGAAATAAATAAAGTAAAATTAGCACTTCGGTAATATTCGGAACGGCGTATCATCTTTCGTTTCGTTCCGTTCGATTTCGTAGAATTCCTTTTACAAACGTAATGCAACTGTCACGACGAAGGTGGCGTTTGCTCGGGTCCTAATCTATGGAAACACTGAAATGTTCAACTGTCGGAACCTCCATTATTTTGTTTTTTTCTGTTGTTGTTGAACTCGACCCCACACACAAATATTACCCTAATTAAAAAAAAAGCCGAAATAAACAAGGTAAAATTAGCACTTCGGTAATATTCGGAACGGCGTACCATCTTTCGTTTCGTTCCGTTCGATTTCGTAGAATTCCTTTTACAAACGTCATGCAAACGTCACGACGGAGGTAACGTTTGCTCGGTCCTGATCTATAGAAACACTGAAATTTTCAACTATCGGAACCTCCATTATGTTGTTTTTTTCTGTTGTTGTTGAACTCGACCCCACACACAAATATTACCCTAATTAAAAAAAAAAGCTGAAATAAATAAAGTAAAATTAGCACTTCGGTAATATTCGGAACGGCGTACCATCTTTCGTTTCGTTCCGTTCGATTTCGTAGACTTCCTTTTACAAACGTCATGCAAACGTCACGACGAAGGTGGCGTTTGCTCGGGTCCTAATCTATGGAAACATTGAAATGTTCAACTGTCGGAACCTCCATTATTTTGTTTTTTTCTGTTGTTGTTGAACTCGACCCCACACACAAATATTACTCTAATTAAAAAAAAAAAGCTGAAATAAATAAAGTAAAATTAGCACTTCGGTAATATTCGGAACGGCGTACAATCTGTCGTTTTGTTCCGTTCGATTTCGTAGAATTCCTTTTACAAACGTCACGACCGAGGTGACGTTTGCTCGGGTCCTAATCTATAGAAACACTGAAATTTTCAACTGTCGGTACCTCCATCATTTTGTTTTTTTTCTGTTGTTGTTGAACTCGACCCCACACACAAATATTACCCTAATTAAAAAAAAAAGCTGAAATAAATAAAGTAAAATTAGCACTTCGGTAATATTCGGAACGGCGTATCATCTTTCGTTTCGTTCCGTTCGATTTCGTAGAATTCCTTTTACAAACGTAATGCAACTGTCACGACGAAGGTGGCGTTTGCTCGGGTCCTAATCTATGGAAACACTGAAATGTTCAACTGTCGGAACCTCCATTATTTTGTTTTTTTCTGTTGTTGTTGAACTCGACCCCACACACAAATATTACCCTAATTAAAAAAAAAGCCGAAATAAACAAGGTAAAATTAGCACTTCGGTAATATTCGGAACGGCGTACCATCTTTCGTTTCGTTCCGTTCGATTTCGTAGAATTCCTTTTACAAACGTCATGCAAACGTCACGACGGAGGTAACGTTTGCTCGGTCCTGATCTATAGAAACACTGAAATTTTCAACTATCGGAACCTCCATTATGTTGTTTTTTTCTGTTGTTGTTGAACTCGACCCCACACACAAATATTACCCTAATTAAAAAAAAAAGCTGAAATAAATAAAGTAAAATTAGCACTTCGGTAATATTCGGAACGGCGTACCATCTTTCGTTTCGTTCCGTTCGATTTCGTAGACTTCCTTTTACAAACGTCATGCAAACGTCACGACGGAGGTAACGTTTGCTCGGTCCTGATCTATAGAAACACTTAAATTTTCAACTATCGGAACCTCAATTATTTTATTTTTTTCTGTTGTTGTTGAACTCGACCCCACACACAAATATTACCCTAATTAAAAAAAAAAGCTGAAATAAATAAAGTAAAATTAGCACTTCGGTAATATTCGGAACGGCGTACCATCTTTCGTTTCGTTCCGTTCGATTTCGTAGACTTCCTTTTACAAACGTCATGCAAACGTCACGACGGAGGTAACGTTTGCTCGGGTCCTGATCTATAGAAACACTGAAATTTTCAACTATCGGAACCTCCATTATGTTGTTTTTTTTCTGTTGTTGTTGAACTCGACCCCACACACAAATATTACCCTAATTTTTAAAAAAAGCTGAAATAAATAAAGTAAAATTAGCACTTCGGTAATATTCGGAACGGCGTACCATCTTTCGTTTCGTTCCGTTCGATTTCGTAGAATTCCTTTTACAAACGTCATGCAAACGTCACGACGAAGGTGGCGTTTGCTCCGGTCTTAATCTATGGAAACACTGAAATGTTCAACTGTCGGAACCTCCATTATTTTTTTTTTTTCTGTTGTTGTTGAACTCGACCCCACACACAAATATTACCCTAATTATAAAAAAAAGCTGAAATAAATAAAGTAAAATTAGCACTTCGGTAATATTCGGAACGGCGTACAATCTGTCGTTTTGTTCCGTTCGATTTCGTAGAATTCCTTTTACAAACGTAATGCAACCGTCACGACGAAGGTGGCGTTTGCTCCGGTCTTAATCTATGGAAACACTGAAATGTTCAACTGTCGGAACCTCCATTATTTTGTTTTTTTCTGTTGTTGTTGAACTCGACCCCACACACAAATATTACTCTAATTAAAAAAAAAAGCTGAAATAAATAAAGTAAAATTAGCACTTCGGTAATATTCGGAACGGCGTACCATCTTTCGTTTCGTTCCGTTCGATTTTGTAGAATTCCTTTTACAAACGTCACGACGGAGGTTACGTTTGCTCGGGTCCTAATCTATAGAAACACTAAAATTTTCAACTATCGGAACCTCCATTATTTTGTTTTTTTCTCTTGTTGTTGAACTCGACCCCACACACAAATATTACTTTAATTAAAAAAAAAAGCTGAAATAAATAAAGAAAAATTAGCACTTCGGTAATATTTGGAACGGCGTACCATCTTTCGTTTCGTTCCGTTCGATTTCGTAGAATTCCTTTTACAAACGTCATGCAAACGTCACGACGAAAGTGGCGTTTGCTCGGGTCCTAATCTATGGAAACACTGAAATGTTCAACTGTCGGAACCTCCATTATTTTGTTTTTTTCTGTTGTTGTTGAACTCGACCCCACACACAAATATTACTCTAATTAAAAAAAAAAGCTGAAATAAATAAAGTAAAATTAGCACTTCGGTAATATTCGGAACGGCGTACCATCTTTCGTTTCGTTCCGTTCGATTTCGTAGAATTCCTTTTACAAACGTCATGCACACGTCACGACGAAGGTGGCGTTTGCTCGGGTCCTAATCTATGGAAACACTGAAATGTTCAACTATCGGAACCTCCATTATTTTGTTTTTTTCTGTTGTTGTTGAACTCGACCCCACACACAAATATTACCCTAATTTAAAAAAAAGCTGAAATAAATAAAGTAAAACTAGCACTTCGGTAATATTCGGAACGGCGTACCATCTTTCGTTTCGTTCCGTTCGATTTCGTAGAATTCCTTTTACAAACGTCATGCACACGTCACGACGAAGGTGGCGTTTGCTCGGGTCCTAATCTGTGGAAACACTGAAATGTTCAACTATCGGAACCTCCATTATTTTGTTTTTTTCTGTTGTTGTTGAACTCGACCCCACACACAAATATTACCCTAATTAAAAAAAAAAGCTGAAATAAATAAAGTAAAATTAGCACTTCGGTAATATTCGGAACAGCGTACCATCTTTCGTTTCGTTCCGTTCGATTTCGTAGAATTCCTTTTACAAACGTCATGCACACGTCACGACGAAGGTGGCGTTTGCTCGGGTCCTAATCTGTGGAAACACTGAAATGTTCAACTATCGGAACCTCCATTATTTTGTTTTTTTCTGTTGTTGTTGAACTCGACCCCACACACAAATATTACCCTAATCTAAAAAAACAGCTGAAATAAATAAAGTAAAATTAGCACTTCGGTAATATTCGGAACGGCGTACCATCTTTCGTTTCGTTCCGTTCGATTTCGTAGAATTCCTTTTACAAACGTCACGACGAAGGTGGCGTTTGCTCGGGTCCTAATCTATGGAAACACTGAAATGTTCAACTATCGGAACCTCCATTATTTTGTTTTTTTCTGTTGTTGTTGAACTCGACCCCACACACAAATATTACTCTAATTAAAAAAAAAAGCTGAAATAAATAAAGTAAAATTAGACTTCGGTAATATTCGGAACGGCGTACCATCTTTCGTTTCGTTCCGTTCGATTTCGTAGAATTCCTTTTACAAACGTCATGCACACGTCACGACAAAGGTGGCGTTTGCTCGGGTCCTAATCTGTGGAAACACTGAAATGTTCAACTATCGGAACCTCCATTATTTTGTTTTTTTCTGTTGTTGTTGAACTCGACCCCACACACAAATATTACCCTAATTAAAAAAAAAAGCTGAAATAAATAAAGTAAAATTAGACTTCGGTAATATTCGGAACGGCGTACCATCTTTCGTTTCGTTCCGTTCGATTTCGTAGAATTCCTTTTACAAACGTCATGCACACGTCACGACGAAGGTGGCGTTTGCTCGGGTCCTAATCTATGGAAACACTGAAATGTTCAACTATCGGAACCTCCATTATTTTGTTTTTTTCTGTTGTTGTTGAACTCGACCCCACACACAAATATTACCCTAATTAAAAAAAAAAAGCTGAAATAAATAAAGTAAAATTAGACTTCGGTAATATTCGGAACGGCGTACCATCTTTCGTTTCGTTCCGTTCGATTTCGTAGAATTCCTTTTACAAACGTCATGCACACGTCACGACGAAGGTGGCGTTTGCTCGGGTCCTAATCTATGGAAACACTGAAATGTTCAACTATCGGAACCTCCATTATTTTGTTTTTTTCTGTTGTTGTTGAACTCGACCCCACACACAAATATTACTCTAATTAAAAAAAAAAAGCTGAAATAAATAAAGTAAAATTAGCACTTCGGTAATATTCGGAACGGCGTACAATCTGTCGTTTTGTTCCGTTCGATTTCGTAGAATTCCTTTTACAAACGTCACGACCGAGGTGACGTTTGCTCGGGTCCTAATCTATAGAAACACTGAAATTTTCAACTGTCGGTACCTCCATCATTTTGTTTTTTTTCTGTTGTTGTTGAACTCGACCCCACACACAAATATTACCCTAATTAAAAAAAAAAGCTGAAATAAATAAAGTAAAATTAGCACTTCGGTAATATTCGGAACGGCGTATCATCTTTCGTTTCGTTCCGTTCGATTTCGTAGAATTCCTTTTACAAACGTAATGCAACTGTCACGACGAAGGTGGCGTTTGCTCGGGTCCTAATCTATGGAAACACTGAAATGTTCAACTGTCGGAACCTCCATTATTTTGTTTTTTTCTGTTGTTGTTGAACTCGACCCCACACACAAATATTACCCTAATTAAAAAAAAAGCCGAAATAAACAAGGTAAAATTAGCACTTCGGTAATATTCGGAACGGCGTACCATCTTTCGTTTCGTTCCGTTCGATTTCGTAGAATTCCTTTTACAAACGTCATGCAAACGTCACGACGGAGGTAACGTTTGCTCGGTCCTGATCTATAGAAACACTGAAATTTTCAACTATCGGAACCTCCATTATGTTGTTTTTTTCTGTTGTTGTTGAACTCGACCCCACACACAAATATTACCCTAATTAAAAAAAAAAGCTGAAATAAATAAAGTAAAATTAGCACTTCGGTAATATTCGGAACGGCGTACCATCTTTCGTTTCGTTCCGTTCGATTTCGTAGACTTCCTTTTACAAACGTCATGCAAACGTCACGACGGAGGTAACGTTTGCTCGGTCCTGATCTATAGAAACACTTAAATTTTCAACTATCGGAACCTCAATTATTTTATTTTTTTCTGTTGTTGTTGAACTCGACCCCACACACAAATATTACCCTAATTAAAAAAAAAAGCTGAAATAAATAAAGTAAAATTAGCACTTCGGTAATATTCGGAACGGCGTACCATCTTTCGTTTCGTTCCGTTCGATTTCGTAGACTTCCTTTTACAAACGTCATGCAAACGTCACGACGGAGGTAACGTTTGCTCGGGTCCTGATCTATAGAAACACTGAAATTTTCAACTATCGGAACCTCCATTATGTTGTTTTTTTTCTGTTGTTGTTGAACTCGACCCCACACACAAATATTACCCTAATTTTTAAAAAAAGCTGAAATAAATAAAGTAAAATTAGCACTTCGGTAATATTCGGAACGGCGTACCATCTTTCGTTTCGTTCCGTTCGATTTCGTAGAATTCCTTTTACAAACGTCATGCAAACGTCACGACGAAGGTGGCGTTTGCTCCGGTCTTAATCTATGGAAACACTGAAATGTTCAACTGTCGGAACCTCCATTATTTTTTTTTTTTCTGTTGTTGTTGAACTCGACCCCACACACAAATATTACCCTAATTATAAAAAAAAGCTGAAATAAATAAAGTAAAATTAGCACTTCGGTAATATTCGGAACGGCGTACAATCTGTCGTTTTGTTCCGTTCGATTTCGTAGAATTCCTTTTACAAACGTAATGCAACCGTCACGACGAAGGTGGCGTTTGCTCCGGTCTTAATCTATGGAAACACTGAAATGTTCAACTGTCGGAACCTCCATTATTTTGTTTTTTTCTGTTGTTGTTGAACTCGACCCCACACACAAATATTACTCTAATTAAAAAAAAAAGCTGAAATAAATAAAGTAAAATTAGCACTTCGGTAATATTCGGAACGGCGTACCATCTTTCGTTTCGTTCCGTTCGATTTTGTAGAATTCCTTTTACAAACGTCACGACGGAGGTTACGTTTGCTCGGGTCCTAATCTATAGAAACACTAAAATTTTCAACTATCGGAACCTCCATTATTTTGTTTTTTTCTCTTGTTGTTGAACTCGACCCCACACACAAATATTACTTTAATTAAAAAAAAAAGCTGAAATAAATAAAGAAAAATTAGCACTTCGGTAATATTTGGAACGGCGTACCATCTTTCGTTTCGTTCCGTTCGATTTCGTAGAATTCCTTTTACAAACGTCATGCAAACGTCACGACGAAAGTGGCGTTTGCTCGGGTCCTAATCTATGGAAACACTGAAATGTTCAACTGTCGGAACCTCCATTATTTTGTTTTTTTCTGTTGTTGTTGAACTCGACCCCACACACAAATATTACTCTAATTAAAAAAAAAAGCTGAAATAAATAAAGTAAAATTAGCACTTCGGTAATATTCGGAACGGCGTACCATCTTTCGTTTCGTTCCGTTCGATTTCGTAGAATTCCTTTTACAAACGTCATGCACACGTCACGACGAAGGTGGCGTTTGCTCGGGTCCTAATCTATGGAAACACTGAAATGTTCAACTATCGGAACCTCCATTATTTTGTTTTTTTCTGTTGTTGTTGAACTCGACCCCACACACAAATATTACCCTAATTTAAAAAAAAGCTGAAATAAATAAAGTAAAACTAGCACTTCGGTAATATTCGGAACGGCGTACCATCTTTCGTTTCGTTCCGTTCGATTTCGTAGAATTCCTTTTACAAACGTCATGCACACGTCACGACGAAGGTGGCGTTTGCTCGGGTCCTAATCTGTGGAAACACTGAAATGTTCAACTATCGGAACCTCCATTATTTTGTTTTTTTCTGTTGTTGTTGAACTCGACCCCACACACAAATATTACCCTAATTAAAAAAAAAAGCTGAAATAAATAAAGTAAAATTAGCACTTCGGTAATATTCGGAACAGCGTACCATCTTTCGTTTCGTTCCGTTCGATTTCGTAGAATTCCTTTTAC
Organism: Sepiola atlantica; assembly: GCA_963556195.1. Taxonomy (NCBI): domain Eukaryota; kingdom Metazoa; phylum Mollusca; class Cephalopoda; order Sepiida; family Sepiolidae; genus Sepiola; species Sepiola atlantica. The sequence goes on along the minus strand of CAUVYP010000658.1, from coordinate 240,627 downwards.
AAACGTCATGCACACGTCACGACGAAGGTGGCGTTTGCTCGGGTCCTAATCTGTGGAAACACTGAAATGTTCAACTATCGGAACCTCCATTATTTTGTTTTTTTCTGTTGTTGTTGAACTCGACCCCACACACAAATATTACCCTAATCTAAAAAAACAGCTGAAATAAATAAAGTAAAATTAGCACTTCGGTAATATTCGGAACGGCGTACCATCTTTCGTTTCGTTCCGTTCGATTTCGTAGAATTCCTTTTACAAACGTCACGACGAAGGTGGCGTTTGCTCGGGTCCTAATCTATGGAAACACTGAAATGTTCAACTATCGGAACCTCCATTATTTTGTTTTTTTCTGTTGTTGTTGAACTCGACCCCACACACAAATATTACTCTAATTAAAAAAAAAAGCTGAAATAAATAAAGTAAAATTAGACTTCGGTAATATTCGGAACGGCGTACCATCTTTCGTTTCGTTCCGTTCGATTTCGTAGAATTCCTTTTACAAACGTCATGCACACGTCACGACGAAGGTGGCGTTTGCTCGGGTCCTAATCTGTGGAAACACTGAAATGTTCAACTATCGGAACCTCCATTATTTTGTTTTTTTCTGTTGTTGTTGAACTCGACCCCACACACAAATATTACCCTAATTAAAAAAAAAAGCTGAAATAAATAAAGTAAAATTAGACTTCGGTAATATTCGGAACGGCGTACCATCTTTCGTTTCGTTCCGTTCGATTTCGTAGAATTCCTTTTACAAACGTCATGCACACGTCACGACGAAGGTGGCGTTTGCTCGGGTCCTAATCTATGGAAACACTGAAATGTTCAACTATCGGAACCTCCATTATTTTGTTTTTTTCTGTTGTTGTTGAACTCGACCCCACACACAAATATTACCCTAATTAAAAAAAAAAAGCTGAAATAAATAAAGTAAAATTAGACTTCGGTAATATTCGGAACGGCGTACCATCTTTCGTTTCGTTCCGTTCGATTTCGTAGAATTCCTTTTACAAACGTCATGCACACGTCACGACGAAGGTGGCGTTTGCTCGGGTCCTAATCTATGGAAACACTGAAATGTTCAACTATCGGAACCTCCATTATTTTGTTTTTTTCTGTTGTTGTTGAACTCGACCCCACACACAAATATTACCCTAATTAAAAAAAAAAGCTGAAATAAATAAAGTAAAATTAGACTTCGGTAATATTCGGAACGGCGTACCATCTTTCGTTTCGTTCCGTTCGATTTCGTAGAATTCCTTTTACAAACGTCATGCACACGTCACGACGAAGGTGGCGTTTGCTCGGGACCTAATCTATGGAAACACTGAAATGTTCAACTGTCGGAACCTCAATTATTTTGTTTTTTTCTGTTGTTGTTGAACTCGACCCCACACACAAATATTACCCTAATTAAAAAAAAAAGCTGAAATAAATAAAGTAAAATTAGCACTTCGGTAATATTCGGAACGGCGTACCATCTTTCGTTTCGTTCCGTTCGATTTCGTAGAATTCCTTTTACAAACGTCATGCAAACGTCACGACGAAGGTGGCGTTTGCTCGGGTCCTAATCTATGGAAACACTGAAATGTTCAACTGTCGGAACCTCCATTATTTTGTTTTTTTCTGTTGTTGTTGAATTCGACCCCACACACAAATATTACCCTAATTAAAAAAAAAAGCTGAAATAAATAAAGTAAAATTAGCAATTCGGTAATATTCGGACCGGCGTACCATCTTTCGTTTCGTTCCGTTTGATTTCGTAGAATTGCTTTTACAAACGTCATGCAAACGTCACGACGGAGGTAGCGTTTACTCGGGTCCTGATCTATAGAAACACTGAAATTTTCAACTGTCGGAACCTCCATTATTTTGTTTTTTTCTGTTGTTGTTTAACTCGACCCACACACAAATATTGCTCTAATTTAAAAAAAAAAAGCTGAAATAAATAAAGTAAAATTAGCACTTCGGTAATATTCGGAACGGCGTACCATCTTTCGTTTCGTTCCGTTCGATTTCGTAGAATTCCTTTTACAAACGTCATGCAAACGTCACGACGAAGGTGGCGTTTGCTCGGGTCCTAATCTATGGAAACACTGAAATTTTCAACTGTCATAACCTCCATTATTTTGTTTTTTTCTGTTGTTGTTGAACTCGACCCCACACACAAATATTACTCTAATTAAAAAAAAAAGCTGAAATAAATAAAGTAAAATTAGCACTTCGGTATTATTCGGAACGGCGTACCATCTTTCGTTTCGTTCCGTTCGATTTCGTAGAATTTATTTTAGAAACGTCATGCAAACGTCACGACGGAGGTGACGTTTGCTCAGTTCCTGATCTATAGAAACACTGAAATTTTCAACTATCGGAACCTCCATTATTTTGTTTTTTTCTGTTGTTGTTGAACTCGACCCCACACACAAATATTACACTAATTTTTAAAAAAAGCGGAAATAAACAAAGTAAAATTAGCACTTCGGTTATATTCGGAACAGCGTACCATCTTTCGTTTCGTTCCGTTCGATTTCGTAGAATTCCATATGCAAACGTCACGACGAAGGTGGCGTTTGCTCGGGTCCTAATCTATGGAAACACTGAAATGTTCAACTGTCGGAACCTCCATTATTTTGTTTTTTTCTGTTGTTGTTGAACTCGACCCCACACACAAATATTACCCTAATTAAAAAAAAAAGCTGTAATAAATAAAGTAAAATTAGCACTTCGGTATTATTCGGAACGGCGTACCATCTTTCGTTCCGTTCGATTTCGTAGAATTCCTTTTACAAACGTCATGCAAACGTCACGACGAAGGTGGCGTTTGCTCGTGTCCTAATCTATGGAAACACTGAAATGTTCAATTGTCGGAACCTCCATTATTTTGTTTTTTTCTGTTGTTGTTGAACTCGACCCCACACACAAATATTACTCTAATTAAAAAAAAAAGCTGAAATAAATAAAGTAAAATTAGCACTTCGGTAATATTCGGAACGGCGTACCATCTTTCGTTTCATTCCGTTCGATTTCGTAGAATTCCTTTTACAAACGTCATGCAAACGTCACGACGGAGGTACCGTTTGCTCGGGTCCTGATCTATAGAAACACTGAAATTTTCAACTATCGGAACCTCCATTATTTTGTTTTTTTCTGTTTTTGTTGAACTCGACCCCACACACAAATATTACCCTAATTTTAAAAAAAAGCTGAAATAAATAAAGTAAAATTAGCACTTCGGTAATATTCGGAACGGCGTACCATCTTTCGTTTCGTTCCGTTCGATTTCGTAGAATTCCTTTTACAAACGTCATGCAAACGTTACGACGAAGGTGGCGTTTGGTCGGGTCCTTAACTATAGAAACACTGAAATTTTCAACTATCGGTACCTCCATTATTTTGTTTTTTCTGTTGTTGTTGAACTCGACCCCACACACAAATATTACTCTAATAAAAAAAAAAAAGCTGAAATAAATAAAGTAAAATTAGCACTTCGGTAATATTCGGAACGGCGTACCATCTTTCGTTTCGTTCCGTTCGATTTCGTAGAATTCCTTATACAAACGTCACGACGCAGGTGGCGTTTGCTTGGGTCCTAATCTATGGAAACACTGAAATGTTCAACTGTCGGAACCTCCATTATTTTCTTTTTTTCTGTTGTTGTTGAACTCGACCCCACACACAAATATTACTCTAATTAAAAAAAAAAGCTGAAATAAATAAAGTAAAATTAGCACTTCGGTAATATTCGGAACGGCGTACCATCTTTCGTTTCGTTTCGTTTGATTTCGTAGAATTGCTTTTACAAACGTCATGCAAACGTCACGACGAAAGTGGCGTTTGCTCGGGTCCTGATCTATAGAAACACTGAAATTTTCAACTATCGGAACCTCCATTATTTTGTTTTTTTCTGTTGTTGTTGAACTCGACCCCACACACAAATATTACCCTAATTTTTAAAAAAAGCGGAAATAAACAAAGTAAAATTAGCACTTCGGTAATATTCGGAACGGCGTACCATCTTTCGTTTCGTTCCGTTCGATTTCGTAGAATTCCTTATGCAAACGTCACGACGAAGGTGGCGTTTGCTCGGGTCCTAATCTATGGAAACACTGAAATGTTCAACTGTCGGAATCTCCATTATTTTGTTTTTTTCTGTTGTTGTTGAACTCGACCCCACACACAAATATTCCCCTAATTAAAAAAAAAAGCTGAAATAAATAAAGTAAAATTAGCACTTCGGTAATATTCGGAACGGCGTACCATCTTTCGTTTCGTTCCGTTCGATTTCGTAGAATTCCTTTTACAAACGTCATGCAAACGTTACGACGAAGGTGGCGTTTGCTCGGGTCCTGATCTATGGAAACACTGAAATTTTAAACTGTCATAACCTCCATTATTTTGTTTTTTTCTGTTGTTGTTGAACTCGACCCCACACACAAATATTACTCTAATTAAAAAAAAAAGCTGAAATAAATAAAGTAAAATTAGCACTTCGGTAATATTCGGAACGGCGTACCATCTTTCGTTTCGTTCTGTTCGATTTCGTAGAATTCCTTTTACAAACGTCATGCAAACGTTACGACGAAGGTGGCGTTTGCTCGGGTCCTGATCTATGGAAACACTGAAATTTTAAACTGTCATAACCTCCATTATTTTGTTTTTTTCTGTTGTTGTTGAACTCGACCCCACACACAAATATTACTCTAATTAAAAAAAAAAGCTGAAATAAATAAAGTAAAATTAGCACTTCGGTAATATTCGGAACGGCGTACCATCTTTCGTTTCGTTCCGTTCGATTTCGTAGAATTCCTTTTACAAACGTCATGCAAACGTTACGACGAAGGTGGCGTTTGCTCGGGTCCTGATCTATGGAAACACTGAAATTTTAAACTGTCATAACCTCCATTATTTTGTTTTTTTCTGTTGTTGTTGAACTCGACCCCACACACAAATATTACTCTAATTAAAAAAAAAAGCTGAAATAAATAAAGTAAAATTAGCACTTCGGTAATATTCGGAACGGCGTACCATCTTTCGTTTCGTTCCGTTCGATTTCGTAGAATTCCTTTTACAAACGTCACGACGGAGGTGACGTTTGCTCGGGTCCTAATCTATAGAAACGCTGAAATTTACAACTGTCGCAACCTGTATTATTTTGTTTTTTCTGTTGTTGTTGTTAAACTCGACCCACACACAAATATTCCCTAATAAAAAAAAAAGCTGTAATAAATAAAGTAAAATTAGATCTTCGGGATTATTCGGAACGCCGTACCATCTTTCGTTTCGTTCCGTTCGATTTCGTATATCAACCGGAGGGTGGTTCTGCAATATAAAACCATGAGGCTTCTCGGTATAGCAACCGGGGGGGGGGGGGGGGGGTGCTTCTGCGGTATAGGAATCTGAGGCTTCTGCGGTATGGCACCAGGGGGCTGCTTCTGTGGTATGGCACCCAGGGGGGTGCTCCTGCGGTATTGCACCCAAGGGGGGTGCTTCTGCGGTAGAGAATCAGAGGCTTCTACGGTATAGTAACCAGGGGTGAGGTGCTTCTGCGATATAAGACCACAAGGCTTCTGCGGTATAGTATTCGCACTGGGCTGGTGATAGGTACGTATTTCGCATTCGCACTGCGGCTGCGATATGTACATATGTAACATTGCACCGGGGCAGCGATAGGTACGTATGTAGCATTTACACCGGGGCAGCGATAGGTACGTATATAGCATGCATACCGGGGCGGCAATAGGTACTTATATAGTATATGCACCGGGGCGGCAATAGGTACGTATATAGTATGTGCACTGGGGCGACGATAGGTACGTATATAGTCTGCGCACCACGGTGGCGATACATATGTATATAGTATGAATACCAGAGCGGAGATAAGTACCTATATATAAAGCGCAGATAGAGGTGGTACTTTTTATAGAAATATGTCATACTATTGCCCTGGGCAACGTAGGAGAAATGGTGGGGAAGAAGCAGCTTTCACAAAAGGCAAAATTAGAAAGTAGCGGTGAAATGGGGCGACCAGGGAAGAGAAAGGTAGAAAGATAAAGAAGCGGCTATAGATGAGGGGGGAAATAGAAATTTCAATATAAAGATGTCACACGCGATTTCTCTTCAATTATATGTTTTTATGACCCCGAGCAACGCCGGGTAGCCCGCTAGTCTATTATATAAATCCCAGTTGTCTGTATGTATGTATGTGTGTATGTAAAGCTTTTCCTCTGAGTACCCAACAAACGGTCACATCATTCCGACCGGCCAGCCCAGGCGCGTGTAATATCTTAGAACCGGAAAAAAAAATTGATTCTTCCGGGGTCGACTGAGCACTTTTCTCCAATGGGGGGGGGGGGGGGGGGGCTTTTAACTCCATTTTTCAACGTTGTTTAGTACTAATTTAAGAATAAATCAATGCTATCATGTATAATTTGAAAAATAATGCAAAGTCACGATAAACCAGAAATGACGTCAGAGAGTGGCAGGAAGAAATTCACTCACACTACAACCATTTTTTCCTTTCTTTCTTCTTTCCCTCTCACTCCCACACTTTCTTTCTTAATTATTAATAGACGCTAACATTCCTCCCCCCTCCCTATGGGTGTTCTGTTATCATGATAGGTATTACCTCCTCCTTTCAGGCCAAATTGGGGGGGGGGGGTCGGCATTCGCCGGTGTGAGCGCCTCAGGCAAAATTTGGGGGAGTATCGGTATTCGCCGGTGGGGCTCCTCAGGCCAAATTTGGGGAGAGGGGTGTTGACATACGCCGGTGGGGCGCCTCAGGCCAAATTTGGGGAGGGGGAGTGTTGGTATTCGCCGGTGGGGCGCCTCAGGCGAAATTTGGGGGAGGGGGAGTGTCGGCATTCGACGGTGTGACGCCTCAGGCGAAATTTGGGGAAGGGAGAAAGCATGAGTATTCGTCGGAGTGCTCACCTTCTCGGGCGCTGGCTTTTCAAGTCCCACTTTCCCGACCCGACCTTGGATCACATCTTACCTTGTGGGAGTAAGATAAAACTGACCTTATGCCTAACCTCCTGGAGAGGAGGTAAATAAACACTCCTTGTCTTGACCTTTTGGCTAAGATCAAAGTGTAGTATCTGTTCCGATGGATACTGCACCCCATAGACTGGTATCGTTTATGTTTTATTTTACTTCAACATTTTTGTATACATAACATATATAAGTGTATTCTTATGTAAAATTCACAGAGTAAGATGATGAGAGTATTCCCGAATCTATAAACCCACCCCTTAGGGGTCCACGGGGCATATTTCATCAGGGGGGGGGGGGCTTTTCAGTTATTTTTCATTATATTTTATAGTAATTTGAAATTGCTGAGTCATATTGTAATTTAATTACGTAATACCTCAAGTTCATGAAACAATTATTCATTTTTAATGAAATTTATTTATTAGAGGATAGCTAAGGAAAAACGATAACTCACGTTTAAAAACACAATTTAGGTTTTTTAAAACAAGGTTAGAGAATATACATAACATATAAAAGTGTATTCTTATGTAAAATTAACAGAGTAAGATGATGAGAGTATTCTCGAATCTATAAACCCACCCCTTAGGGGTCCATGGGGAATATTTCATCGGGGGGGGGGGGGGGGGGGCTTTTCAGTTATTTTTCATCATATTTTATAGTAATTTGAAATTGCTGAATCATATTGTAATTTAATTACGTAATACCTAGTGTCCATAAAACAATTAATGGTTTTAATGAAATTTATTTTTTAGAGCATAGCTAAGGAAGAACGATAACTCACGTTTAAAAACACAATTTAGGTTTTTAAAACAAGATTGAAAATGATGAAGAATATCATGAGGGGATTGAAAATGATGAAGAATGTCATGAGGGGATTGAAAATGATGAAGAATGTCATGAGGGGATTGAAACTGATGAAGAATAGCATGAGGGGATTGAAAATGATGGAGAATATCATGAGGGGATTGAAAATGATGAAGAATAGCATGATACATATCCATGATACATATCCATGATACATGATACATATCCATGATACATATCCATGATACATGAGACATGATATCTATGATACATATCTATGATACATGATACACAATACATGATACATATCTATGATACATATCCATGATACATACCTATGATACATATCCATGATACATATCCATGATACATACCTATGATACATATCCATGATACATATCCATGATACATGATACATAGCAATGATACATATCCATGATACATGATACATATATCCATGATACATATATCTATGATACATGATACATATCTATGATACATATCCATGATATATGATACATATCCATGGTACATGATACATATCCATGGTACATGATACATGATTCATGATACATATCCATGATACCTGATACATATCCATGACTATTATGCAGATGAAAAGGAGGAGGAATCAATAAGAGTGCTTTTAGTAGTGCTCTGGATGCCTCCTTAGTTTTCTAAATACTCAGCGTTGTCCGGGAGAAAACTGCTCAATGTCCTGGATAGAGCTACTATTTTGTATAATATTTTAACGCCATTTACGATTCTTTTCGGAATATTGTGCCGGTAAGAGTGATTTCAGTAGTGTTCTGGAAACCTCCTTGATTTTCTAAATACTCGGTGTTGTCTGGGAGAAAAGTGCTCAATATCCTAGATAGAGCTGCTGTAGTGATAGATTTGTATAATATTGTAATGCTATTTACGCTTCTTTTCGGAATATTGTGCAGATGAACAGGAGGGGGAATCAGTAAAAGTTATTTTAGTAGTGCTATTGAAGCCGCCTTGATTTTCTAAATACTTGGCGTTTTCCGGGAGAAAAGTGCTCAATATCCTAGAAAGAGCTGCTGTAGTGATAGATTTGTATAATATGTTAACGCCATTTATGCTTCTTTTCGGAATATTGTGATCATTAAAAGGAGGGGGGATCGGTAAGAGTGATTTCAGTAGTGCTCTAGAAGCCTCCTTAATTTTCTAAATACTCCGCATTGTCTGGGAGAAAAATGCTCAATATTCTAGATCCAGCTGCTGTAGTGATAGATTTGTATAATATTGTAACATTATTTACGCTTCTTTTCGTAATATTGTGCAGGGGAGGATGAAAAAAAATTTTTAGGTGGGAGCTAAAAAAATTTTTTTTTTTTTTTAGTTAAAAATATTTCTATATATATAGAGGGTAAAAACAAAATTGATGGGGGGGGGTCAAACAAATTTTTTAATTTAAACATTTTTTAAAAAAAATATTTCTATGTTTTGAGGACGATACAAAAAAAAATTGGGGAGGGGCAAAAAAAATTTCTTTTTATCCATTTTTTACTATATATATTTCCATTTATGATAGTGACACTACATGAATGAACACTATTTTATTTTTCTGACACGGCAGGGGCGCATTAGTATGAGTTCTTAGGTATGCGAACTGGGCTGGAGATAGGTACATATATAGTATGTGCACTCTTGCAGAGATAGGTAAGTATATAGTATGTGCACCGGGGTGGCGATAGGTACGAATATTGTATGCTCACCGGGGCGGCGATAGGTATATATATATAGTATGTGCACCGGGGTGGCAATAGGTACGTATATAGTAGAGCATAGGGGTGGCGATAAGTATGTATATAGCATGCGCACCGGTGCGGCAATCCGTACCTATATAGCACGCGTTCCGGTGCGGCGCTCGGTACGTATAAAGCAAGCGCACCGTGGCGGCTATAGGTACGTATATAGCACGCACACCAGGGCGGAAATAGGTACGTATTTAGCATTCGCACCGTGGCGGCGATAGGTACGTATTTAGCATTCGCACCGGGGCGGTGATAGGTACGTATTTAGCATTCGCACCGGGGCGGCGATATGTACATATTTAGTATTCGCACTGGAGCAGCGATAGGTACTTATGTAATATGCACACTTGGCAGCAATTTGTTTTTGACAATATGTTTAATTATTAACAAATACTAAAATCAAACTCATTTTTATAATTGGAATTTTAATTTTTTTTGTTTCATTTAAAAAATATTTTTTTGCTATTTGTTAATAAATCAAACTTTTATAACTGGAATGTCGTTTTTTATTTTAAAAATATTTTTTTACTATTTGTTAATAAATCAAACTTTTATAACTGGAATGTCGTTTTTTATTTTGAAAATATTTTTTTACTATTTGTTAATAAATCAAACTTTTATAACTGGAATGTCGTTTTTTATTTTGAAAATATTTTTTTGCTATTTGTTAATAAATCAAACTTTTATAACTGGAATGTCGTTTTTTATTTTGAAAATATTTTTTTACTATTTGTTAATAAATCAAACTTTTATAACTGGAATGTCGTTTTTTATTTTGAAAATATTTTTTTACTATTTGTTAATAAATCAAACTTTTATAACTGGAATGTCGTTTTTTATTTTGAAAATATTTTTTTGCTATTTGTTAATAAATCAAACTTTTATAACTGGAATGTCGTTTTTTATTTTGAAAATATTTTTTTACTATTTGTTAATAAATCAAACTTTTATAACTGGAATGTCGTTTTTTATTTTGAAAATATTTTTTTGCTATTTGTTAATAAATCAAACTTTTATAACTGGAATGTCGTTTTTTATTTTGAAAATATTTTTTTGCTATTTGTTAATAAATCAAACTTTTATAACTGGAATGTCGTTTTTTATTTTGAAAATATTTTTTTACTATTTGTTAATAAATCAAACTTTTATAACTGGAATGTCGTTTTTTATTTTGAAAATATTTTTTTACTATTTGTTAATAAATCAAACTTTTATAACTGGAATGTCGTTTTTTATTTTGAAAATATTTTTTTGCTATTTGTTAATAAATCAAACTTTTATAACTGGAATGTCGTTTTTTATTTTGAAAATATTTTTTTGCTATTTGTTAATAAATCAAACTTTTATAACTGGAATGTCGTTTTTTATTTTGAAAATATTTTTTTACTATTTGTTAATAAATCAAACTTTTATAACTGGAATGTCGTTTTTTATTTTGAAAATATTTTTTTGCTATTTGTTAATAAATCAAACTTTTATAACTGGAATGTCGTTTTTTATTTTGAAAATATTTTTTTGCTATTTGTTAATAAATCAAACTTTTATAACTGGAATGTCGTTTTTTTATTTTGAAAATATTTTTTTACTATTTGTTAATAAATCAAACTTTTATAACTGGAATGTCGTTTTTTTATTTTGAAAATATTTTTTTGCTATTTGTTAATAAATCAAACTTTTATAACTGGAATGTCGTTTTTTTATTTTGAAAATATTTTTTTGCTATTTGTTAATAAATCAAACTTTTATAACTGGAATGTCGTTTTTTATTTTGAAAATATTTTTTTACTATTTGTTAATAAATCAAACTTTTATAACTGGAATGTCGTTTTTTATTTTGAAAATATTTTTTTACTATTTGTTAATAAATCAAACTTTTATAACTGGAATGTCGTTTTTTATTTTGAAAATATTTTTTTGCTATTTGTTAATAAATCAAACTTTTATAACTGGAATGTCGTTTTTTATTTTGAAAATATTTTTTTACTATTTGTTAATAAATCAAACTTTTATAACTGGAATGTCGTTTTTTATTTTGAAAATATTTTTTTGCTATTTGTTAATAAATCAAACTTTTATAACTGGAATGTCGTTTTTTATTTTGAAAATATTTTTTTACTATTTGTTAATAAATCAAACTTTTATAACTGGAATGTCGTTTTTTATTTTGAAAATATTTTTTTGCTATTTGTTAATAAATCAAACTTTTATAACTGGAATGTCGTTTTTTATTTTGAAAATATTTTTTTACTATTTGTTAATAAATCAAACTTTTTTGTAACTACAATGTTTTTCTTAATTTTGAAAATATTTTAAAACTATTTGTTAATAAATCAAACCTCAATTAAAAAAACATCCCAGTTTTTTATATAACTGGGATGTTGTTTTTAAATTTTGAAAATATTTTAAAACTATTTGTTAATAAATCAAACATTTTTATAACTAGAATGTTTTTTTTAATTTTGAAAATATTTTAACACTATTTGTTAATAAATCAAACATTTTTATAACTAGAATGTTTTTTTTTTAATTTTAAAAATATTTTAAAACTATTTGTTAATAAATCAAACATTTTTATAACTAGAATGTTTTTTTTAATTTTGAAAATATTTTAAAACTATTTGTTAATAAATCAAACATTTTTATAACTAGAATGTTTTTTTTTTAATTTTGAAAATATTTTAAAACTATTTGTTAATAAATCAAACATTTTTATAACTAGAATGTTTTTTTTAATTTTGAAAATATTTTAAAACTATTTGTTAATAAATCAAACATTTTTATAACTAGAATGTTTTTTTTTAATTTTGAAAATATTTTAAAACTATTTGTTAATAAATCAAACATTTTTATAACAAGAATGTTTTTTTTAATTTTGAAAATATTTTAACACTATTTGTTAATAAATCAAACATTTTTATAACTAGAATGTTTTTTTTTAATTTTGAAAATATTTCTTAACTATTTGTTAATAAATCAAACATTTTTATAACTAGAATGTTTTTTTTTTAATTTTGAAAATATTTTAAAACTATTTGTTAATAAATCAAACATTTTTATAACTAGAATGTTTTTTTTAATTTTGAAAATATTTTAAAACTATTTGTTAATAAATCAAACATTTTTATAACTAGAATGTTTTTTTTTAAATTTTGAAAATATTTTAAAACTATTTGTTAATAAATCAAACATTTTTATAACTAGAATGTTTTTTTTAATTTTGAAAATATTTTAAAACTATTTGTTAATAAATCAAACATTTTTATAACTAGAATGTTTTTTTTTTAATTTTGAAAATATTTTAAAACTATTTGTTAATAAATCAAACATTTTTATAACAAGAATGTTTTTTTTAATTTTGAAAATATTTTAACACTATTTGTTAATAAATCAAACATTTTTATAACTAGAATGTTTTTTTTAATTTTGAAAATATTTTAAAACTATTTGTTAATAAATCAAACATTTTTATAACTAGAATGTTTTTTTTTTAATTTTAAAAATATTTTAAAACTATTTGTTAATAAATCAAACATTTTTATAACTAGAATGTTTTTTTTAATTTTGAAAATATTTTAAAACTATTTGTTAATAAATCAAACATTTTTATAACTAGAATGTTTTTTTTTTAATTTTGAAAATATTTTAAAACTATTTGTTAATAAATCAAACATTTTTATAACAAGAATGTTTTTTTTAATTTTGAAAATATTTTAAAACTATTTGTTAATAAATCAAACATTTTTATAACAAGAATGTTTTTTTTAATTTTGAAAATATTTTAAAACTATTTGTTAATAAATCAAACATTTTTATAACTAGAATGTTTTTTTTAATTTTGAAAATATTTTAAAACTATTTGTTAATAAATCAAACATTTTTATAACTAGAATGTTTTTTTTTAATTTTGAAAATATTTTAAAACTATTTGTTAATAAATCAAACATTTTTATAACAAGAATGTTTTTTTTAATTTTGAAAATATTTTAACACTATTTGTTAATAAATCAAACATTTTTATAACTAGAATGTTTTTTTTTAATTTTGAAAATATTTCTTAACTATTTGTTAATAAATCAAACATTTTTATAACTAGAATGTTTTTTTTTTAATTTTGAAAATATTTTAAAACTATTTGTTAATAAATCAAACATTTTTATAACTAGAATGTTTTTTTTAATTTTGAAAATATTTTAAAACTATTTGTTAATAAATCAAACATTTTTATAACTAGAATGTTTTTTTTTTAATTTTGAAAATATTTTAAAACTATTTGTTAATAAATCAAACATTTTTATAACTAGAATGTTTTTTTTAATTTTGAAAATATTTTAAAACTATTTGTTAATAAATCAAACATTTTTATAACTAGAATGTTTTTTTTTAATTTTGAAAATATTTTAAAACTATTTGTTAATAAATCAAACATTTTTATAACAAGAATGTTTTTTTTAATTTTGAAAATATTTTAACACTATTTGTTAATAAATCAAACATTTTTATAACTAGAATGTTTTTTTTTAATTTTGAAAATATTTCTTAACTATTTGTTAATAAATCAAACATTTTTATAACTAGAATGTTTTTTTTTAATTTTGAAAATATTTTAAAACTATTTGTTAATAAATCAAACATTTTTATAACTAGAATGTTTTTTTTAATTTTGAAAATATTTTAAAACTATTTGTTAATAAATCAAACATTTTTATAACTAGAATGTTTTTTTTTAAATTTAGAAAATATTTTAAAACTATTTGTTAATAAATCAAACATTTTTATAACTAGAATGTTTTTTTTAATTTTGAAAATATTTCTTAACTATTTGTTAATAAATCAAACATTTTTATAACTAGAATGTTTTTTTTTTAATTTTGAAAATATTTTAAAACTATTTGTTAATAAATCAAACATTTTTATAACTAGAATGTTTTTTTAATTTTGAAAATATTTAAAAACTATTTGTTAATAAATCAAACATTTTTATAACTAGTATGTTTTTTTTTTAATTTTGAAAATATTTTAAAACTATTTGTTAATAAATCAAACATTTTTATAACTAGAATGTTTTTTTAATTTTGAAAATATTTTAAAACTATTTGTTAATAAATCAAACATTTTTAAACCTAGAATTTTTTTTTTTTAATTTTGAAAATATTTTAAAACTATTTGTTAATAAATCAAACATTTTTATAACTAGAATGTTTTTTTTTAATTTTGAAAATATTTTAAAACTATTTGTTAATAAATCAAACATTTTTATAACTAGAATGTTTTTTTTAATTTTGAAATTATTTCTTAACTATTTGTTAATAAATCAAACATTTTTATAACTGAAATGTGTTTTATTTTGAAAAATATTTTCTTAAATAGTTTAATTATTAACCAAATATTATTAACAAATAATAAGTCTAAACTGTTTTTTATAAATTAAATAAAAATTTTGACAAAAGCTATACGGCCTAAAATATAATTTTTGATATTGGAGGAGATTAACACCGGTTTGCAATTTCAAATTTCAGATATGGCATCCATGATGAAGGTGATTCTTTCTCTTTTACCAATCGTATATACGTAAGCCAAATCAGACAAATGTGTTTGTTTCTGTTGTGTGAATTTGAAATTGTCTTTAAATCTCACTGTAGGTGCAAGAAATAGCTCGACTTATATAGCCAGCATCACATTGGCATTTAAATTGGTATACAATATTACTATAATTTGTATAGGGCACACTATCCTTGCGAAAGGAAGGAAAAGCAGGTCTAGTAGCATAAACTAATCGTAAGGAAACAGAGTAGAAGCAATTGCTAATGCTATCAACAATCTGTTTACCTAGTTTAATACTATTTCCCCCTATCCAAGGTAATTTTAAATAAATGGGGCATTTTACAGGCCCAAATATTTGGGGGGATTTAAAGTCAGCAACTTTTTTATTAATGCAATCATTGATAAGGTCCTCAGGATAACCATTATCAATGAATATATCCCTGATCCTATTAGGTTCACACTATAATCTACTTGGAGAACAAATCACGAGGGCTCTATGCACCAAAGTGTAAATTAAGCCTACCTTTCTAGACTTAGGCACAAAAGAAGGCCAGTTTACGTACAGCCCAGTAAAAGTAGGCTTCCTGTAGATGGAAGTGAGAAAGCCACCTATTGAACGTGCTTCACTCTGTGAAGAAAACATCGCAAAAGTGTCATCCACATATCTAACATAAGTAGTGGGCATCTTTACAGACCTAAATAAAACGGATTCATAATATCCGACGAAGATATCAGCTAAAGTGGGTGCCAATGGACTACCCATCGAGACCCCGTCGACCTGACTATACATTATATTGTCGAAGCTGAACTCGACTGATTTAGTGCATAGAAGTATCAATTCTATGAAGATCTCCCTAGGGAAACAAGGGGCAGTCAGGCAACCTTCATAGAGAGCGTCGGCACAAATAGTTATAGTCTCATCTAAAGGTACATTAGTAAAGAGACTAGAGATATCAAAAGAGCACATAAATGATGTCTCAGAATCCGGATCTAACCCACGTAGAACTTCAGTAAACCGATAGGAATCAGGGATGCAGTGCGTCGTGTATAGATCACGTACAGGTTGCAGGATTCCTAGGAGCCACTGAGCCAAAGAATGTTGGGCGGACCCTATCATAGATGATATAGGCCTCCTTGTATATTTTAGGAAGACCATATAATCTAGGTCGCAATGACCCAGAGGGTCTGATCCTATCATAGACCCCCTTCGAAAAAACCTTCTTTTTAAATAAAGAAAGAAGACGCTTCTGCATCTTGATCTCGTTCTTACAAGTATTATCTGCAGACTCGACAGGGCCAAGTCTACAGAATTTAGTAGTGTCGTTAAGAATAGATAACATTTTGTTAACGTAGTCACTACGATCCAATACCACAACTCCCACACCTTTATCTATATATATATATATATGACTGGATATATTTTTTGTAAGGCTTGTTTAAGTTATTTATTTCCAATAAAATAAAATTTTAAGGCATCAAATTTTATTTTTGTTTTATGAAATAGAATAAATCAGGTTTTAAAAAACGAATTTCGTTTCTTTACATTCTATTATATTTCAGTTATCTTATTGTCCTAACCGATAATTGCCCTAGTGACCTTACATAAATTCGAAGGAAAATTTCAATGATGCCTTTAGATTCCTTGAAAAAATTTAATCCTTATTTGAATGTTCTAACTATTAACATATCGATTTCTATAACACACAAATAAACATTGACATTATATATATATATATATATATATATATATATATAATCAGGGTAAAATACACGATATATCATATAAATGAAATGCCGTGAAAGACAAGATGTGTGAAAAAAGATAAACAAAAAAAAAACAAATTTTAAATACAGGAAAAAATTATCAGAGAAATTGGGAGATTTTACCGGTTTCGTTCGGATCAACGAACGTCTTCTTTTTCCATAACGTTTTCTGAAGACGTTCGTTGATCCGAACGAAACCGGTAAAATCTCTCGTTTTCTCTGATAATTTTTTCCTGTATTTAAAATTTGTTTTTCCGTTTTTCTTTTTTCACACACACACACACACACACACACACACACACACACACACACACACACACACACACACACACACATTGTTAAAAATAACAGAATTCGTCTGTTTCTGATGGTCTTTTTTGTATTAAAATCCAAAAAATTAATAAATGTGGGGGGGGGGGGCCCAAGCCCCCCACCTTTTGACTTGGCCCCCCCCACTTTACGGTCATCAATAATGAAGTTATATATGCATATGTTTAACCGGGCCCCCTCCCCCATTTTTTAGGAGAACCCCCCCACTTTTATAACTGTCCCGCCGGGCCTGTTACATGTAATTGTACGTATAAGTGATCTCTAAATAAATGTTTTTTACTGCCCACCTACTTTTGGCTCACCCTGTATATATATATTTTGTAAAACTTGTTTAAATTTTTTATTTTTTTATTTCCAATAAAATAAAATTTTAAGGCATCAAAATTTTGGTCAATTCTGGATTTTGCATGAAACAAAAAAAAATGATAACAAGGCAAAAAAAATTTTTGTCTCAGAGAATTTTTTAAAAAGTTGGTGTGCTGAAAGAGGGGGTGGGGTCACGTGACTGAATTTGAATATTATATCTATCCGTCTGTAGTACTCAACTTTGATAGAGCACTTTCATCGTTACATGGGCCGATTGAATCGACACATCTTAAGTGTATCAGTTTTTTTCTTCTGTTAGGTGGGTGTGCCAAATAGGGGGGTATGGTCATGTGACTGAATTGGAATATTTCAATTTGTTTCGTTAAGGTCCGTTGTTTGAAACGTTAAGTGTCCGTAGAGTTTTGAGACTCGGAAAGTTTTGATCTGTTAAAATTAGCGTGAGAAGTTAAGACTCTTGCGTGTCCTTCCGACGGTGTGCTCGGCTCCGTCGACTCTCCAGTGCCAGGTGGTTCCCAGTGACCCGAGTCCGACGCTGAGTCTAACCCCGAACAAGACTTTGGCAGTGAGGTGGGACAGACCCCTCGTCCGTCATCATCGGTCGACGATGATGAATGCAGAGAGCTTGAAGTTAAATGGACCAAAGGATGGGGACTTCTTCTACCCGGGGATAATGGGAGTCGACAAGCAGATTCTCGTTGTTGCTTCGGGTGGGGTTGATGGAAATGATAGGAAAGTGTCTCAGAATTTGTGTCGAGCGAATCCGCAAAGCTGTGTTCCGATGCCAAATCAAAATCGGACGGTGTTAACGCATCCAGGGAATCGTGGTCTTCGGTGCTTTGGTAATCGTCTTGGATCTTACTTTGTAAAAGTTTGTTGCCAATTTCTTGCAGTTCGTGCTCTTCAAACACATCCTTTGATGACATCGACGCAGAAACGGACGTCGACGTCGAAAAGTTCTCACATTCCTTTGTACACATCCCGACCACTTTTAGGACGCAGTCTAATTTCTTCATGTAATCCAAGTGACCTTTGACCTGAAAGAAATGAAATTTGCGTCATTAACAACCGTTGCTATAACATGTGACGCATAAGAAAAAGTCGAAATATCGACACATTTGATAGTTTTGTCTTCAAAGTTTTGACGACAACAATTGTACAGATATTGACAACACAATGATTAATAGACTCAACAATGGTGCGCAGTCTTTATTGTCTGCCAATATAAAAAGGTCGGGTTATAATGCAGGGGGTAGAGTTAGGGGTAGGGTTATGATAAAGGGGACATCCCCCTTCTCAAAAATGAGCATACTGAATAGGACAAAAATTAAAATTGGCCCAGTTGAGAAGGATCTTTTTTTCTTTTGACAAGATGCTGAAGAGATACTACACTTTGATTCCAATCTAAAGTCAAGTTGTTATTCTAATCCAAAGAAAATAGTCATTAAATGTTTACATAATTTTTTTGTTCAATCTTTTCTTCTTACTAATGTTTCATTTTATTAAAATCTGAACGATCTTTTCCCATGATGTTTCCTTGACCACCTGGGAATGGTATCGCGCGATATGACCACCTGGGAATGGTATCGTGCGATATGACCACCTGGAAATGGTATCGCGCGATATGACCACCGGGGAATGGTATCGCGCGATATGACCATTTCATCGGAGCACATTCCATTGAAGTACTTGTAAAACAAGCACAAGGATGCAACGATGGAACAGGGGTTGAGCTTGGTGTATAGTGAGGGACCTATCAGATTAGAGACTCGTTTTTGGATCTTGTCTAGAGTGAGAAACTAGTGGATGGTGCACCAGCCCAGATGTGACAACAATATTCCGTGCATGAGCAGATAGTGGCTTTGTAGAGATACAGGATAATGTCGGGTGTGACAAGTTTCCTAGCTCAGCAGAGGGAGCCCACTTTCTTTGCAGCAGCCTTGGCAATGTCTTCTATGTATTTGTTCCAGTGAATGTTACCTGTGAATGTTAGGCCGAGGAGTACATGTCAACATATTCATGTTATATAAAATTCAAAATACGCTGCAAGGGAATATGCTTACGACGTCACTCAGGTCGATGTTGTGCATACAATGGTTCTCCATCTTCACCGGCATCAAACCAGCAATGTGCACCTGCATCGAAGAAGAGCGATATAAAAACTTCAGCATCCAATCACCTCTGAAAAAAAAAAAAAAAATGATTTTTAAATTAAAATATAAAAAAAAAATAATTCTAAGAGTTGTGGCAACACATTATCATGAGACTGCTTCCCTACAGGCTACAACAGGGTCGTCTTCAAATCCTATGTCAACAAAGATCTTCATAAATCGTCCCTGTAAGTAATCAAACTTTGTTCATTCTATTCATCATTTTCAATCCTCTCATAATATTCTTCATCATTCGACCGTCAATCCATCCATCTCATTAACCATCATTTCTAAGGGAAGGATCAGATTTTCATTCTACCTGATGAGATCTCAGTTTCTAACAACTGTTCATTGATAACATCGACATGCCAGTGTCGCAGATTATGTACATGTCTGTATAAATAAAAATAATCTTATACAATATATATATATATATTGTATTAACAAAAAATGTATTAATAAAAAAGTGGAAACTGCAAAACTCATTCTACCATTATATTACTTAATTTGCTTTAGTTAATGTTTATCCGTTACACGTCTGCATTGTATTGCCTTCTATAAATTACCTTTGTATATATATATAAATATACATACATAATTTTATTAAACAATGCTTCAACCAAACTATATTCACTTAATAGACTGACAGATATATTTGTAAATTTAAACATTTAAGACGCCAAACGTGGTTATATAAAAGTTGTTCAAAGAGTTCTGTTCCCAAGCATGTGGTGAATCTATCCTAAGACTGTACATGAAGAAATGGGTACTTACCTGCAGTAACCGTTGATTAATTTCCCACTGACCACTCTGGTAAGGGGTTCCCAATAAGACGTGTTGGCACTGACAGGGGCTCCTAGCAAGATCACGTCTTCCAAGATCCCTTCACAACCTAAAAGATCAAAGAAAACAATATTTCAAACGAAAAAGAGTAGAAAGTGACTAGCTTGGATTTATTTTCGGCAGCCTCGTAACTCTCGCTTCCCTTATTTTGTCCTTTAGTCCTCACATTCCATGAGCGATGTTTCTGACAAAGGGGGGAAGAATTGCTGTTTTCTGGGTCAGAATCTATGCATTTAACACTTATCATTGGCTAGTTTTTTACCTTGAAGTAGTATTTTTTTTTTTAGCTCCGTACATCAAGTGGCTTCATGCCTTGTCTGAAGCGATTTCCATGAAAAAAAACCTAACTGATTAACATATTTTTAGACGTGTCCACTGTCAACTTTTGTTTTTATCAAAGCTAAAAAACACTGAAAAACTAGGTTCATTCGGTATCTTGATCCTCACTGTCTGTGTTTCCAATGATTCTATGAAACTGAAGGTATCAATGGAAGATCATGGAGTATTGTTGTCACATCTGGGCTGGTGCACTATCCACCAGTCTCTCCCTTTTAAAAATGGTCCCTCACTATCCACCAAGCTCCAGCCCCTGTCCAATCGCCGCAATGTTGCATCTTTGTGCTTGTTTTACAAGTACTTCGATAGAATGTGCTCCGATGAACTTGCTGCTCTGCCACTCCCTCGATGTAAATACACTTTACCGACCTAACAATCAGCTAAATCCCATCCATTCACTGTGGAGGTCCGCAGATGCCAGAGAGCCTTCTACTCCAATAGCTTATTTTCTTGTGCTGCCGGCCTTTGAAACTCCCTCCCTGTTCCCTGTTTCCCGACATGCAGACATTTAAACCTAATGTGAACAGGGATCTCGCTGCACAGCTCCCAATTTAGGATGACCCTAAAAAACTTTCACCCTAATTCTCAGTAACCCCTTACGTCTACAGTGGCAGCTTGACTTGTTTGGGATGAACTAAATTAAAAAAAATTAAAAAAAGATCGCTCTAATGCATAGTGTCAATTGAAATTTTTGTAAACATGTAATTGCAGACTCTGGTTATTTCGCCTATAGTACTATAGATATAATATATTAAGAAAGAGAAAGAAAAGAAAAAACGATTTAACTTTAGAATCCAAAAAAGAAAAAGAAATGAAAAGAAAAGAAAAAAGAAAGATGATTTAACTTTGGAATCGAGAAAAGAAAAAAGAAAAGAATAAAGAGAAAAAGAAAAGAAAGAGAAAAAGAAAAGAAAGAAAAGAAAAAGAAAAAAGAAACGATTTAACTTTGGAATCGAGAAAAGAATGAAAAGAAAAAGAGAAATGAAAAAGAAAAGAAAAAAAGAAAAGAAAGAAGAAAAAAAAGAAAGAAAAGAAAAAGAAAAAAAAGGATGAAGATTTAAGTTTGGAATCCAGAAAAGAAAAAAAAAAGAAAATAATTTTTACCCTTTTTTCCACTCATAGAATTGTGGGTCCGAACTGGAAAAAAAAAATCATCCAAAATAATTTTACAAACTTATGACAATTTGTTTTTTGCCAGCACCAGAAAGTTCCCAAGAAGAGGAAAAGTTTCCCAGCTCAGTTTGTGGAAAAGGGAGTTGGAAACAATTGCACTTGCAAACATTGGGTCCACAAGTGCAATTACTGGTAGGTTGAGAGATGATAACGAGTTTGTGTGCAAGAAATGTAAGACAACGGAGACGGATGAGAAGTCAGATGTGGAGAAAGTAGATTTGGATGGCGAAGCTATTGAGGTTGTTGAGAAATTTGGTTAGCCTAGAGCAGGAGGAGGAGGAGGAGCAAGTGCTATTGTGATTGTAAGAGTTTGGAGTGGATGGAGTAAGAAGTTCAGGGAACTTCTGTCATTACTAACAAGCAAAGGGTTACCAATGTCGACCAAGAGAAGAATCTATCAGGCATGTGTGTGCAGTGTGATGATGTATGGAAGTGAAACCTGGTCAGGGAGGGTTGAGGACATGCGTTGCATGGAGAGAAATGATATGAGAATGATACGATAGATGTGTAATGTGACTCTTAAAGACAGGTTAAGACCTGATGACCTTAGAGGAAGATTAAATCTGGACAATAAAGGGAGTTGGACAGCAAGATGCTTGTTCACATTACATTGAAATTCCTGCATGTTGTTATGGCCGGGGAAACAGGGAGCAAGAAAGGAATCCTCTCAGCCTAGCAAAAATGTGTGACCAGAGGGAGCATATTTTTTGCCAGTTTAAATAAAAAAGAAAGACTGATTTTGGGCGAAGACCTTGCCCAAGAGTGTCTGAAGCAATTTTGTGTCAGTTCGCAAAAAAACAAAAAACAAAAGAAAACATTCCAAATTCTGACCTTTTCTATTGGCTAATTCTTCAAGACAACAAAAAATCACTCGGGCTCCTAAACTGTAACCAACCAATGTCACAGGACGACAACCCTACAAGGAGAAGGAAAATAATAAGCATTTTATTATTGAATTTCACATTGATCAATGTTTTTAAAAATCGAGGGTTTGACGTTTCCTGGCAAACAGCAATATCAGCCTCTAAGTCTTGACGATTGATTCCGTTCAAATTCCGCTGTCGAAGATCCTTGTTGATGGTTTGCATCCAAGTTTTCTTGGCTCGTCCAACTTTGCTCCGGCATTCCATCTCAAATTTTCTACATTTTTTTATAACAGAGTTGTTCGAACCAACGTGGCCAACTTACTGTTGGATAATGGCCGGATGTAGCTGTGTGTTTGGTTTGGCTTGCGCGATTTAGTGCGGGTGGACCCGTACAGTCGAGTGCAAAATAAACTGGTTCTCACAGTCGAAGCTCACAGGCGTTGACAGGGCCACCACGTTGACGAGACCTCAAGTCAAGGGTCAAGGTGCACCAGCGCATAGGGGTTCTGTGACGTCACAGGCTTTTGTGTGGGAAACAGAGTTTTGCCAGTCTGGGTTTTGGAAGCGAGCCGAATGGACGATTACTCTATGTAGTCTTCAAATGATTAGGGGAATCAAATTCCCTAAGAGAATACAGGCATGAGATTCCTTCTTCCGCCCTCCTCGAATGGCTACGGACTTAAGCTATGAATTAACTACGATAGAGTAGTAATTTTGTCTCGCCCTTAACGTTGGTGAAACATCTCCATGGCCGACGGTAGACGACGCCTGAAATAAACCAATCAAAGTTTAAAATATTGTTTTTCTCGTGAATCGTGGTATGAAGCTTTTTGTTGTAGCGGCGATGTTCACGGCAGTACAGAAGAGAAGAAGACAACCACTAGACGACACTTCCCCCCCACGCGACGAGGAAAGAGAGAAAGTACGAGAAAGTAAAAAGTATGCAACATATGTCTTTTAAGTTGAAAATTCTGCTAAAAAAGTTGTTTTTTTAACTAAATTTAAACGATGGAATTGTGTTTGTACTTTTATTCATGTTTTATTTATGTTTTATTCATGTTTTATTTGTTTCATTCATGTTTTATTGTTTTATTTGTGTTATTTATGTTTTATTCATGTTTTATTTGTTTCATGTTTTATTTATGTTTTATTCATGTTTTATTTGTTTCATGTTTTATTTATGTTTTATTCATGTTTTATTTGTTTCATGTTTTATTTATGTTTTATTCATGTTTTTATCATGTGTTATTTATGTTTTAATCATGTTTTATTCATGTTTTATTCCAACAAAGATTAAAAAAAAATATATGACTTAACCTGTTCTCGGGCAAGAAGAACTTCTGCAAGGTGCTTGCCGACCTCCCGTGATCGCTGAAGGCAGACGCTCCACGGATTGTCGATTACAGCAGCCGCAGACACAAGAGATGCTGGCCAAGCGATGGCTGTCATTAAACCTGGAAGGAAGGAAGAAATAAAGAAAAGAAAAATTAAAATTAAAATCCGACAAAATCGCTTACAAATTTGAAATTATGAAGCAAACTGTTTTCAAAGACAACAATCAACGTGATTGCTCACCTTAATAAACATTAAGATGTATTTACTGATAGAGAAATTAATTATTAGAACTGTGTGAAAATTAAGACTAAAAATGGATTTGCATATTTTGTGCAAAAATCGGCTCCAAATTAAAATAAAACAGAAGGAATATTTTTCAGCCAATCACAAGCATAACAAGAACTCGTTAAAAGTTTGGCACCAAAATGCTCAGAGCCTGTTCTCATATTATAAAAAAAAAATAAGCACAGCTTCTCTGCAGTCCTGTGTTCAATCACTTGTCACTGTAGCAATATATGATGATGTTGAGAAGTTTTAACAAAACACGCACGCACACACACACACACACATATAATCACCGCATCAAGTAAGCACTACTTGAAACAATTTGTGGGAGAAAAATACACACAAGTTAAACTGTTTCATACTCACACAATCAGCAGGAGCTTGACACGTGAGTTTATTTAAACGAAAATATTTTATTTTATCATCGTACAAACTTTTACATCCAAATAATGCAAATTATCAAGACTCATCTAGAAATTTTAAAACATAAAATTTTTTTTTTTCAAACCATACCAATCTTTATATCGAACTCAAAAATCTATATGGAATTGACCGAAGTAGATTGGGCTCGTTCTATCAGCCATGACTGGGTAGATATCTTGAGTCATGCATGGAGTATTGTTGTCACATCTGGGCTGGTGCACTATCCACCAGTCTCTCCCTTTTAGACAATGTCCAATAAAGAGTATCTAATCTAACAGGTCCCTCACTATCCAACAAGCTCCAGCCCCTGTCCCATTGCCACAATGTTGCATCCTTGTGCTTGTTTTACAAGTACTTCAATGGAATGTGATCCGATGAACTTGCTGCTCTGGTGCCCCCTCGACGTAAATAAACTCGAACAACCCGACAATCAGCTAAATCCCATCCATTCACTGTGGAGGTACCCAGATGTCGGAGAGCCTTCTACTCCAATAGCTTTTCCCCCCAGGCTGCCGGCCTTTGGAACTCCCTCCCTGCTCCCTGTTTCCCTTGACTGTACCGACATGCAGATATTGAAAACTAATGTGAACAAACATCTCACTGCATAGCTCCCAATTTAGGATGACCCCTAAAACTTTCACCCTAATTCTCAGTAGCCCCTTATGTCTACAGTGGCCGCCTGCCTTGTTTGGGGTGAACTAAGTTAAAAAAAAAAAAACAGAAAAAAACAACACGGGTCCTCGTCGTGTCTCCTAATGGTCAGTAGTAGCAGTTGGGAACCCTTTAAAGTCTAGGATATGCATGACCCACCAGCGTGTGGATATGCTCTGGTACCCAGTTTCCCAATGAGCCAGCCTTGATAATAGTACCTCTCATGGGTTTCATGTGATGCCAGATGTTAGGCATGGCGCTTTATTGTGTAGCACTACTCCGTACTTTATCAAACAGCGTATTAGGTGTAAGGTAACTACACACCGGCCACATCAACAAACACACAGATCTCAGACTTTTACATAGATCAGACGAAAATAACAAAATGTGTTCGCTTTGATGTCTCTTTTACATGCTACCATGTGTTGGAAAGGGAAATAACTCTGCAGTGAATAAAATATTGAAATCAAAAGAAAATTTTTCATTTTTTAAATCTTGCTTTGTTTTGCAGCATATGTGGTTTATTTAATGCCGAATAAAGTTGTCAAATATAATTCTATAGGTAGGATAATCATATATATTCTTAGAATATGTGCCTCGTAGATGACCACAACACGCACCTCGTAGATGACCACAACACGATGACCACAACACGTGCCTCGTAGATGAACACAACACGATGACCACAACACGCGCCTCGTAGATGAACACAACACGTGCCTCGTAGATGAACACAACACGTGACTCTTTTGCTCCCAGAATTTCGTTTTTAAAGTTAAAACTTAATTTATTTACTACTTTTTTTTATTAAAATAATAATTTTAAAAGATAATACAGAAAGTCAAAAAACTTCAGACAGCCTGATTTGGTAGCGCCAGTAGGTTCTATTTGACCCATAGATGGGGCCCTTACAGGTACTACCACTCCGGGCCAGAGTGGACCTGGGAGCAATGGCAACTAAGGGGCAACTCCACATTCCCCACAGTTCCCAAATGGAGGCCTCATTACTGGATGTCTTTTAAGGTCATACCCAGGACCGGGAAGAAGGAGAAGAAAATTTCTTACCGGATAAGATGGTATATTTCAACGCCTCCTGGGTGGCCACCCCGACGGCCAGGCTGAAGATATACTCAAAGGCTTTCCCTAATTCTAAAAGGTATTTGGATTCCCAACGGAGACTGTACTGTTCGCGGCTTTCGTTTAAGGCCAGCCACGGTTCTTTGTAATCTGAAAACAGAAACAAAATATTTTATGACACGGCAAATTAATTTTGTCATAAATTTTGTATTCTACTCAATTAAAATACATAAGCTCTGTTTGACATAACGTGTTAACCATTGAGCTTTTTGCCAATATTATCATCATTATTATTATTATCATTTAAATAATTATTATTACTATTATCATTATTATGATTATCATTATAATAATTATCATTATTATTATCATATTATTATCATTATTACTACTATTATTATTTTATCATTACTATCATTATTATTTTATCATTACTATCATTATTATTTTATCATTACTATCATTATTATTTTATCATTACTATCATTATTATTTTATCATTACTATTATTATTTTATCATTACTATCATTATTATTTTATCATTACTATCATTATTATTTTATCATTACTATCATTATTATTTTATCATTACTATCATTATTATTTTATCATTACTATCATTATTATTTTATCATTACTATCATTATTATTTTATCATTACTATCATTATTATTTTATCATTACTATCATTATTATTTTATCATTACTATCATTATTATTTTATCATTACTATCATTATTATTTTATCATTACTATCATTATTATTTTATCATTACTATCATTATTATTTTATCATTACTATCATTATTATTTTATCATTACTATCATTATTATTTTATCATTACTATCATTATTATTTTATCATTACTATCATTATTATTTTATCATTACTATCATTATTATTTTATCATTACTATCATTATTATTTTATCATTACTATCATTATTATTATCATTATTCATCTTATAAATAGAGGGGCATAAAATTATATATATATATATATATATATATATATATATATATATATATATATATATATATTTCTTTTTTAAATAATACCAAAATTTGATGTTTTTCTTGCTTAATATGTGATGTTATGAGGGGCGCTGATTAAGAGACCTTTTGGCATCATCTAAAGTATAATAAAAAATAAATTATTTCAAATCGTTTTAGAAACGATCGTACACCAAATATTTGTTGTGTTTTAATTCTAGGAACTGATATAAATAATGTACTAATTTTATTGATTTCAAGTAAGTTGGTCTTTTAATGCTGCTAACACATTTGCTGACCTCTATTGACCTCCCAATGTCGTATTCAAGCCCACCCCCCTCCGGGGCTACAAGAAAGCTGCCTATAATCATTCTTCCGTCCCCCCTCCGTTCATACCTTTCATGTAAGTATTGAGCCAACCATTGACAGCAATTGTGATGTGGAGTTGTTTCCCTTGGGTTCGGGCGTGAAGAGGTGAGCCAGGAATCAACGGTTCGAATACAAATTCCTCTACGGCACCGACGCGACGCTTCATTTTGTAACCTGAAACAAAATTTTAAAATAATGTTTTAATTTATGCGTGAAGATCATAAAAATCTCATCTGCTCTATTCTGGCGTTGAGAACTTTCTGCTCCTTACAAGCGTTCACATTGCTCATTCTGCTTCTCGTAAAGTCGGTTCTTTCTATCGCTCCAAACATTTTATCACACCTGAAGCTATTCTCTATCTCTACGAATCGACTATCAGATCATGTATGGAGTACTGTTGTCATATTTGGGCTGGTGAATCTCTGTTCCATTTGAGGGTGCTTGATAACATATCTGAAATTTGATTGGCCCTACTCTTTCTTCTTCTCTGCACTCTCTCTCTCACAGATGTGATGTTGCTAGTCTCAGTCTTTTCTATAAATACTATCATGGCATGTGTTCTTCAGAGTTATGTGATCTATTCCCGGCTTCTTTTGTTCCAGCTCGTTTGACTCGTTGGTCTAGTGGTCTTCATCAATTCTCTGTTTTGACACCTCATTGTAATACAGCTTCTTATTCCAGTAGCTTCTTTCCAAGAACAGCAGGCTTGCAGAACTCTGTTTCTTGCTGACTGTTTTCCTCCTACCTATAACCTTGGTCTTTTGAAGGCTAAGGCCAATAGGCATTTCCTGTCTTTGCGATAATCATATTTGTTCTTGTTAGCTCCTTACATCAAGTGGCTTCATGCCTTGACTGGAGCGATTTCCATTAAAAAAATATTATTTATTAGTATTTTTTATTATTACTCTGTGTTGCTTAGGTTAGAGTGTGGGACAGCATCATATGCAACATAATGGTTAGGAGAGTTTACTTTAACAGCCACTGATTAATTAACACCTTCAAATGTGTGTGTGTGTGGGGGGGGGTAGTTATCCCCTCCCCCCACACTGAAACACCTTGTGCACCTATTTTAAATATTGTAAAAAAACAAAAATTATGTGTGTGTGCAAGACAAAAGAAAAACAAATTAAACACAGGAATAAATCAAGACACCAGAGATTTACCGGTTTTGTTTGGATCAACGTTTCTGAAGACGTTCGTTGATCGGAACGAAACTGGTAAATCTCGTTTTGGATGATTTCTTCCTGTGTTTAATTTGTTTTTCTTTTTGTCTTTTTCACACATCCTGTCTCCACGGCATTTCATGATATATCATGTATATATATATATATATATATATATATTATATATATATATATATATATATATATATATATATATATATATAGAGAGAGAGAGAGAGAGAGAGAGAGAGAGTGAGAGATAAATAATGACATTGGAAGACATAATATAGTACACCTTTGCAAAAAAAAAAAAAACAACATAAACAAAGCATTTACATAGTGTGTTTGTAAATTCCTTTTTTTAGTTCTGCCTTTGATAAGATGCGGTAATACGCATTGAAACGTTGGTCTGAAAGGTAACGAAATTCCGTCACTGCTTCAAGCTTGTCGTCACCAGTATCCATCTCCGTCAGTGGTCTGCCATCTATTGGTCTTACTGCTGTCTGTTCCTCTTAGACATACAGCACACAGGTGTTTTCCTGTTTTCCACAGTAGGCAACAGGCCTAGAAACATAAATTAACTCATTTTATTCCTAGTTAAATTCTGCATCTCGTGGTCTTAGCTATATTACAATTTAATAATGAGTGCTGTCCTCTTTTCCTCATACCTAACTTTATTACTGCTTAATCTATATAAGATAATATATTGTTGAAGGTTTTACTTTAACTTACTTGCTTACATCATCCGATCAACAGATGATCAGATTCCTCGCTTTCTCAGACAATACCATGCTTTGCTGGCCGTGTTCTTTTGACCTACTTACATCATGGACAAGGAATGTTTTTCACTTTGTTTGTTTCTTTCCAAAATAATTATTTGTTCTTTCTATTTTGACCTAAAACTCATCTGCAGGCGATCCGGGTTCAAAACATGTGTCCTGCCTTAATATAATCCAAACCATAGAAAGTTTCGATAGAAAAATGTGGTTTTTACCTGTGAGTCCTGCTCCTGCCACACCAAAGAGGGACCCAATGACAGCGACCCCAGTGGTAGTAGCCAGGGCCGCAGCCCCGGTGCCACCAATGATGGCCCCAGCACCAGCCGCGACCAGAGGTGCTGCAAGACCACCGGTCAGTCCTGAAAAGAAATGGAAAAAAAAAACATTTAGTAATCAGGGAAGTAATAAACTAATTGTTTTCGTTTTTATTTTTACTTTTAAATATCTCATCTGAAAGCTCCCACAAACTATTATTTTTTTAAAACTATTTACACTAATTCGATTGTTGTAGTAAAAAAGAGCATAAAAGTTCTGCTTCCGACCTTCACTAAATCGATTAAGATTCGTTGAAGCAAAAGATGGTGGATTATTTGCTGTGTTGTTTTCCGTGTACGCATTCGCATTCAATTCAATTTAATAAATTGGGCAAAAAAATAAAACAAGCATTCGATTAGAAGCTCTTTTCGACCCTATCTATCGTGGTTGGTGCACCAGCCTAGATCTGACAACAATACTCCATAAAAAGATCCTTGTAAACTAATTCATTCTCGTTTATTTTTAGGTGCTGATATCAAACATGAACCAGTTTCTGTGAACTTCGTGTCGGCAGCGTTCGGGCATGTTACGTAAACACCCGAGAGATGCCGAGGTGAATGTTCACGGACGATAACTTCAATACGTTGTTGCGTCATATTTTTTTCAGTTTTATTTTCAAGAAAGATAGCAAATAACAAAAAAATACGAACAAAACATAGCGAAATCACTGTTAATGAATATTTTTTTTTTTGCAACAATGCTAAGCAGCTGTTAATAAATATATTTTTATTCTTTTTGTTTTAATTTCTTTTTGTATTCAGTTAACTGGTTTGAAAGTAG
Organism: Sepiola atlantica; assembly: GCA_963556195.1. Lineage (NCBI taxonomy): Eukaryota > Metazoa > Mollusca > Cephalopoda > Sepiida > Sepiolidae > Sepiola > Sepiola atlantica. The sequence continues at coordinate 209,557 of CAUVYP010000658.1, read as the reverse complement.
TTTTTTTGTGTTTCTTAAAACTGAAAAAGACTTTTTTGTGTTTTAGGGGGGGGGGGTCTTCTTTGACATTGGCTAATCGGCTCGGCATCCCTTGGGTGTTTACATAACATGCCATAACGACGCGAAGTTCCTGGAAACTGGTTCATATTCCATATCAGTACCATTTTTTATTTAAATTAAATTATCTCATGTGCCAAAGGTTTAATAATAATAAATTGTTTCGTCTGACTTTTGTGTGACGGGACGGATATATATTTATTTGTATATTTACATAAGAATAAATACACATTGGTCTTTGTTATAGAGTTATATGTTCATGACTGCTACATCACCCCCTGCTTAGGCAGAAAGCTGATAGAGAAAAAGGTAGCAGTTTTAAAGGATAACAATACAAAATATGTCAATTCAGTTTACAGAATTTTTTTTAAAAAGAAATGTGATTGTTATAAATCTTCCACTCTATAACAGAGGCAGATCATCGGGTCACAGGATCACCTTTATGATTGTATACCCCAAAGACCCAAGTATAATTCCTAGTACTGAGAAGGTTCAATATCATTGGATGCCCCCTTGTAACACCCCCATTTGTGTTGACCACAGTAGATTCCAGTAACCTTTTGTAACTGGAATTGCAATAGAAATATAACCCAATTCTTACTAAGTGGCAAATAAAAAAGAAATCGTAACTCACCAATGAGAGTTCCGCCTCCGACTGTCGCTAAACCGATTAAGGCGAATCTTTTGAATTTGCTTGTCCTTGCTCGCTTATCTTTTTCTCGGGCTGCTTCTCTGGAAACGGAGAACGAGGTAGAAATGTTAAAAAAAATTAAAAAGAATTAAAACAAGAACATAGCACTGCAGACCTCTACCTCTATCTGACAATCTGTTAAAATGTCAAACTTGACCGAACTTTCAAGGTCACGGTCAAATGTAAAGGTCATATAATATTGGCTACAATATGGACCAAGTAGTGAGTCTCTATGGTGAACAGAACCGAAGTTAATGCCAAGAGACCACGACTGATACTTTAGCCAAGTCTACAGATTCGACCTAATACATACAATGCTGAATCCGGATGTACTTAATACTCTAGATCAGTGGTTCTTAACCTGTGGGGAATTCCCCACTGGTGGGGAATGGCGGAGTTGCCAAGTGGGGAATGACCGGCCGGACAGAAGAACCACTGCTTCAAAATTTAATACATGAGATCAAAAACAAATCGCGAAACCGCCTGATTGACCTTGAATCTGATTTGCGCTGCGCTATTTCAAAGGTGGAACCGAACATTGAGGCACTTGTCAAGGCAAAACAAATGCAAAAGTCTCGTTAACCTGTATGCGTCTAGTGCTAGTGTTACATTTTTTGTATGCTTTTTATAGGCCAAATATATTTAGAAAAAACATAATGAATCTTTTCGTATGTATTTATTTCCATGTGATAACTGTGGTGGGAATGGAGAGCTGGCTCACTAAATAGTGGGGAATTGGAGAAAAAAGGTTAAGAACCACTGCTCTAGATAGAGCAAGTATGTGTTATAATATAGTGTGACTCTTAGTATGTCTTATCGTGAATCTAACAGTGCACAATATACTAGAGAGATTCTTATATCGATTCTTGAGAACCTTAAAATGGACGCCACAACTGGCGATGAAGTATATTACGATTTTTTTAGGACCTTTAAAAAAAGACAAACGTGGAGAAATCAACGGCAAATTCACCCGACAATACCATAGTTCTAAAAACTGGCTTTACCGGCGGACCAAAAAGAAAGAAATCTCGTAAGTTGGATTTTTTTTTACCAAAGTGGATTCCTTTGTTTTTTTTATTACGAAGAAATCAAAGAAAGAAGGTCAGTGATTTCTTTGTGCTAATCTTTTATATTTTCTTTGCTTCTCTTTTCTTTTCTTTCTATCTCTCTTCCCCTTCTTTATTGATATTATCTTTCACCCTTCCCCTACACCTACCTTTGATTTAACGTCAATCTTATTCCTTTCTTTCCTTTTCTCCCTTCCTTTTCTTTTCTCCCTTACTTTTTCTCAAATTCTTTTCTACTTATTTAAATAAGATTTTAAATTATATGAATTTAGTTTTTCCACTTCAATTTTTGGATTCTTGCCTGCCAAGGAAGCTTCATAAATGGCAATGATTTTATTTATATAGTGATCTTGTAACGAATGGAACGTTGTCTCTATCTTAGGTTTCAGACACGAAATGAAATAACAAAACCTCTTTATAACAACGAAAAGGGTTTATTCAAAAAGGTTACCTATATCGTTGGGTATAGGTGGAAAATAAATTGGACAGTGTCCGAGAGAGGAAGAGGAAAGTAGGAAGTTCTTAGAGCTGCAGGAGGTCAGCAATTATCTTTAGGCGAAGATGGTAGTTGCTGGCACGTCCAGTGGACAGGGACAGGAGAGAGAGAGAAAGAAGTGTTTCCTCGTTGCTTGCCGGGGTCTCTCTGGTGACTGCCTGGGATTCTGAAAGGGGCTGACAGTTTTTCAGCTGACAGAAGGAATCCATGCGTCCTGCAGGCTGATTGTTCAGTGTGGGGCCAGCTCACTCCATGGGGACATTTTTCGGAGGAAGAAAATAGGTTACATCACCCTCTGCTTAGCAAAAAGCTGATAGAGAAAAAGGTAGTCATTTGCAAGAAGTAGCAGTTATAAAGGATAAAAATAGAAAATATGTCAATTCAGTTTAACGAATTAAAAAAAAATATGTCTTTACTTTTCACTGAAAAGTTTTCTTTGGTTAAAACAAGTGCTCCAATGTTCATGGCTTTTCTGCAAAAAGTTTTTTTTTTTAGTTTTTTTATGTTTATGTATTTTCTGTGAAAATTATCTTTTTGTGGAAATGTTTGTCTTTTCTGTGAAAAGCAGTAATTGTACAATAGAGTACAGTTGTTTTAACATCTTCCATGTTTAAAATCTGCCTTTATAGAATACAGCTTTTAGAAGTCTCCCCCCACCCCCTAAAAAAAATAAACATATCTAGAAGTCTGCGGTTTTATTTAGACGAGTGACTATTTGGGAATGCTGGGTGTTGTATGTAAAACGCGGTCCTGGTGGCCTAACAATGACAGATCACGTTCAGATTTCGTGTTTTATAAAACCAAAGTGTTCAAATACTCACTCTGAGACTTCGTACTGGTTGGTTTTTAAATGGTCCGCTATGGAAGCTTCAAAATCCACCACGAATTTCCAATCGATACGAAAAAGCCACGCCAAATGTTTGGCCAAAACGCGTGCTCTCGCATCGTAACTGCCTAAAGAAAAAGATTGTGAAAATATATATCAAAATTTATTTAGCAATTTCATTTGTCGGGTTCAGTTCGACATGAGAGCAAGTAAAAAGGGAAAGGGCCTCTGATTCAATATGGCTAAAACAAAGGTAATGATTATTGGTCCCAACGTGAATTCTATGAGAAGATTAGTAAACTTCTCTTGCGCGGTCTGCCTGAGTGGTACAGGGAGAAACTATATCTTCTGCCCCGTCTGGGTCCACAAAAGCAATACACGTATCCTTGCTGTATCAGCACAGCTAGACAAATCGACATCAGGCCAGTGAAAGAGGTCGCAGTTGGGGATAGCAAACTGGAAGCTGTAGCTGAGTTCTGCTACCTTTTTTTTCTTTTTTTTAAACAGAGTTCGCCCCAAACAAGGCAAGCTGCCACTGTAGACGTAAGGGGCTACTGAGAATTAGGGTGAAAGTTCAGACGATCATCCTAAATTGGGAGCTGTGCAGCTAGATGTTTGTTCAAATTAGTTTTAAATTTCTGCATGTTGGTACAGTTGGGGAAACAGGGAGCAGGAAGGAAGTTCCAAAGGATGGTAGCTTGAAGCAAGAAGCTATTGGAGTAGAAGACTCTCCGGCATCTGGAGATCACCAAAGGGAATGGATGGGATTTAGATTTCCTTATATATATAGATATTGTTTTATCTAAAATTAAATTTATTTATTATAATGTGTTGTTTACTGTTGTTGTATGTGTCGTTATGGAAGGGGGATAAGTGTGGTTGTATTATTAATGGCATGACGGAGTGATATCCCTTTGTAGGTTGCAAAATCATTTATTGTACTGTACTGCCTAGGAATCTTTGTACTTTTATTTTGCATTTTTTAAAAACTATGCCGTTTTCTTGTTTTGTTCTTTTTAATAAAGTATTCTTTTTATTTTAAATAGGATTTGTAAAGTTAAATCATTAAATTATTAATTGAGCCAAATTGCTAATTTTATTACGATTTATTTAATTTATTTATAAAATGAGGGTATGTAAAACCTTTCAATACATGAAAATATGCTAAGAATTTTAAATGCTTCCAAGGGAAGCTACTCTTCAAGAAGAAATCTTTCTACCTCTCATTCATTATAATGAACAAAGAAAACAATATCTACTCTAAATGTTTTCTTACCCGGAATAACAAGTATATTCAGAAAAAAACTGAAGCGAAATAAAATATATTCCTGCCCATAACAGGTAGAAACAAAAAATTGGAATCAAGATCGAATCGATACCAGATGGATTGCTATTTGGGTCTGACTTTGAAAAATCCATCAGAATAATTTATATGTTACATATGTGTATATATATATATATACATATATATATATATATATATATATATATATATATATATATATATATATTATATAGTTAATATATGGAATTAATGAAAAACTATTTATTTATAATGATAATAATGATAAATGTTTTCATATCACTGTGATCCATAATACAGGCCTGGTAAACATGTGACTGGGGTCGACGACTGGGGGGAAGGGGAGCAGACATGTGAAGACCAAAATTACTACTAAATAATAATTACCGAGAAAAGTTTTAGTAAGAAATTTCTTATTAATGTGCAGTAATTAGCAACTATACATATTATTAGAATTAGCTTACAATAATTGATTTATTTCCATCAAATCAAAAAATATAAAAGAACTAAATTCACAAAAAAATCACTTTATTCACCATGAATTAGACACATTTTTGATATTTCAAAAATCATGAGTCAATTTGTTTATATTGACTACTTGATTACAGAAAATATAATGACATAATACAATCAACAAGCAAATTCAACATTTTACAAAATCAAATACTTTATGAACAAAATAATGTTTGGAGAAACAATTTTGATAATTTTTACAAAATTTGTTATGTTTGTTACATATACAATTTGTTTTTACATAATATGAAGAAAATGGTTATTCCTTCATGACACACAGTCTTAATAATAAAATCAACTTACATTAACAAGAACATAAAACCAATGTAAAAATGGGAAAATTATGCATTAAAAAATGAGATTCTACTTTTTTAGGCGATTATGTATGAATACCCTGAAAAACTTAGCAGAAAGAATAAAAAAACAATTGTTCTAGAATTTAATGAAGGGATCAGTTTCACATATAAATTTAACATAAAATGATCATCCATTTTCGAGCCATTCTAACGTTCGAAGGCAGTTAACAAATTTCTTCTTTTTTTTTTGCTATGAGAGATAAATCTTGTGTGTTATTTTAGAGGTGGGGAGCGAGTAGTGTTTCTACTTTTTTTAGGCGATTATGTGTGGTTTTAAGACCTTGATACTCAGACTTAGGGTTATTGGTAATAATATATTAGTTAACTGCTCTAAAAAACTAGAATGGCCCGGAAATAGGAGACCATTTTACGTTAAGTTTAAATACGAAACCAATCCCCACTCTAAATTCTTAAATAATTGTTTGTTTTTTCTTCTTTCCGACAGATTTTTCAGGATGTTGGAAATTTACTGAATGAAACAAAAAAATATAAAAAAGATTCTAACCTTCGATGATTCCAAGGCTGATCAGATCTGTGACAAGTGGCATCATAGAAGACTGCAAGACGGGCTCTGATAACAAGACATCGATAAATGGGTCTGCATCATCACTGCCTTCACCCTCAAGGAGAGCCTTGATTGTCACACAAACCTGGTAAGACAAAGAAACACAATTTTTATTTAAAGCTCCCAAAGTAAATCAACAAGATGTATTGTAGACAACGGTCAGTTGTAATATCGGACTTGGTTGTGGAAAATTCCACACAAGATTAGAATAAGCAAGAAAATGGAATTATCACATAGGAGTTAAATATTGGAGTTAGGGCTACGTGTCTCTATTTACTTGATTCCTCACATGAGCAGAGTAAGACACGAGGTTGTTTTTTTAATGTGGGTAAGATCCAGCTCCCCAAAAGAGGCATTCTGTATTCGGACAAAAAAAAAATTACCTCAGTCTAGAAGGATTTCTCCTTCACTGACTGAGGACAGAACAGATGAAGTGTAGTATCAGAACAGATACTACACTTTGAATTATTTATTTGCAGAAAACATAGAAAATTTACATTTAAAACAAATTAGGCACAAGGACATCAAAAGTGTGGACTAATGGTCATACTTGGTCTATAGTGAAAACAATGTCCTACTTTCAACTAGAATCATCTCAATCACCACAATACCACATTTACACTTAAGATATCCCAAATTGATTGGAAATGTTATTATTCATAATATACATATATGCAAATATTTCATTAGGAAAAAAAAACTAAAGATTTGGTTAGTAAAACCCTTCCAACCCTTTCTAAATAATAGACTGCCCACTGTCAGCCAAAACCATTTATTATTACTAAACTTTTGGCACATGAGATAATTTAATTTAAATAAAAAATAAACGACAATGAATAAGTTCACAAGGATCTTTTGTATGGAGTATTGTTGTCAGATCTAGGCTGGTGCACCAACCACGAGTCTCTCCCTCTTAGATAGGGTCGAAAAAAAAAGCTCTAATCTAATAGACCTTACACTCACTACCCAAATCGTCACAATGTTGCCTTCCTGTGCTTGTTTTACAAGTACTTCAATGGAATGTGCTCCTATGAACTTGCTGCACTAGTGCTCCCTCGACATAAATGCCCCCGACCCACTCGACAATCAGCAAAATCTCACCCCTTCACTGTAGAGATCTCCAGATGCCGGAACACTTTCTACTCTAATAGCTTGACTTTGGAATTCCCTCTTGGCTCCCCGTTTCCTGACCGTGCCAACATTCAGAAATTAAAATGTGATGTGAACAAACATCTTGCTGCACAACTTAAGATGCCCCCATAAGTCTGGCCCCTAATTTACAGTAACCCTTACGTCTCAGTGGCAATGTGCCCCCTTGTTTGGGATGAATTAAAATAAACAGATAAAATAAGAGCCCCGTCACTAAAGAAAAAAAAAACAAACCCGCCAGCCATGTTCAGTGTGCGCACACGTCTCTGACCTACTTTTGTGGGTACACCAGCATTGGCCCCTGCAACAGGTTCAATATTCAACAACCTCAAAAGGGTGTATATGCCATGAAACAGACGGATTAAAATCTCATTTTGTAAATTGAAAAATTGAAAAATACTCACCTGATCGGGTTGTTCGAGAAAGAGAAATAATTTATGAAGAAGTTCTTCATTGTAAGATCTGGAAAAAGAAAGAGAAAAAAGTCACAAATGATTCTTTAAAATAAATCTTATTAAATAAAAGATTATATTTAGTTAGGAATTTTTTTTTTTTAATGGAAATCGCTCCAGACAAGGCATGAAGCCACTTGATGTAAGGAGCTAACAAGAACAAATATGATTATTGCAAAGACATGAGATGCCTATTGACCTTAGTCTTGAAAATACCACGTTTATAGGTAGGAGGAAAACAGTCAGCAGGAAGAGAGTTCCACAAGCTTGCGATTCGTGGAAAGAAGCTACTGGAATAGGAAGCTGTATTACAATGAGGTATCAAAACAGTGAATTGATGGAGACCACTAGACCAACGAGTCAAATGAGCTGGAACAAAAGAAGCAGGGAATAGATCACATAATTCTGAAGAACACAAATCAACACCGGATCTATTCTAGCCAGAGCCTCTTCCTGATCTGTGATGAACCAAGTAGTTGTCAATCACCTCAGCAAAGCAGGATGTGATCCATATTGCTTGTCGGTAAATACCAACAAGCAATATGGATCACATCCTGCAAGACTATGCTCCATAAGCTTGCTCGCTATGGAATATCTGGCAATGTCGTAACAACCATCAAATTATTTTTCTCTAACATTCATCAAAGGAGTGTCGTCTAATGTGCAGAAGTTTTAAAAACAGTATTAATGATGGCGTGTCTCAAGAATCTATTTTGGGCCAAACCCGTTTCCTGATCTTCAAGATTGTTGACATCTATTGTTGATGACACATCTATGGCAGCACTTCGAAGAGCATTGGTGATCATGATACTGCCGATTCTCTCTCTTCCGACCTGAAGCGCATGGTGCAATGAGGGAAAAGTCACTTGTTACATTTAACGTCTCTAAAAATCACGCTGTCGGCTTGCTGCTGCCGGGCAGTCACGGAAATTAGGGTCAATATCTAAAACAGTACCAACTTTTTAAATACGCATGTTTGTAACTTTGTTCAGAGATGGATAATACGCAAAACTTAAAAATAAAATAATAAAAAATAAAAAAGCAGAAATGCTTGTAGATCGAAGCAATTTTTATTTTTGTCCCACGATAGATCTAAATATGCTCTAACCGGAAATGTAAGTATGTCAATAATTTGACATGTTCTAATGCATCGAGCGATTATGTCATGCAACGTTGAGCCAGACCAGTACTAAACGAGTGACCATTTGGTAACACCAGGTGCTGTATGTGGCCTGGAGAGGATATGGGCATTACCAGGTTCTATCATGCCCACAGAAAAATTCAGACGGATAGAGTATCTGCCTGACTACCCAAGGACGTCCCTGGACGTTATAAGAAAAACAACAACAACAATGCGTCGAAACGTGAATTAGTAAAAATCGGCAGAAACTTTCTGGACAACTTGATATTATCATATCGTAGCAATAATAAAAATTCTGGTTACGAAGCATAGAAACTTTTTTTTTTTATTCTCGGATAAACGTAGCGTAAAAAAAGAGGTGTTGCTAACCTGTGACAGTTGTCGGGATAGAGAAGTCGGAGGCTTAAGGCACAAACTGCTGAATAAGAGAACTGGGCAGCATCCGACATCTGCTTTGTGACAGGCACCACGGTAACGGGCGTAGCGACAGAAGGAGACAACGTCTCATCTTTGATCCCTGGATCGGCTTCTGATTCTGCCTCCATGAGGAGATAGCTGCCTACTGCATTCTATACCTGAAAGAGAGAGAAAGGGTTAGGGTTAGGTGTGAAAAGCAATTTAAATAGATGGGGGGAAAAAATTAAATGACAAGGTTTTCAAGGTAATTCAATATTAATTTATCTAAAAAGAATCCCTGTTTATAGAAGATTTTGATGTTTCACTGAGAATATTCAGTAAAGTCCGGAACAAGGCCAATAAAAATAAGCTTGATGAGCCCCGATTATAGGGTACAGAGCATTTATATGTATATTTGGAGAGTTTACCAAGATATTTTTTTCCAGAGAGGATTCATCACAACATATACATATATATATATTTGTTTGGTTTCACCCAAAAATAAATCACTGTATAGTGTAGGTTTTTTCAAGACACTTTAATCCAAGAACTTTTTACTCTTTGTGAATTTTTCTGATGATTTTGTAATGTTGCAGAAACGATATTAACAAAAATATGTTGTTTGGCACAAGACAAATGAAACGGATCGTAAAAAATATATCTCACAGAAATGTTATGTTTTTTGGAAATATGAAAAAATAAAAATAAAAATAATAAAATAAAAACATGGTTAATGGAATATAATATGAACCTGACATATATATATATATATATATATATATATAAATCTAGAAGGCAGCATCTTTTCTTGAAGGCAAGTGTTGTTAAATATAACCGACAACTTATGTCTGGATATCTTTTCGCAGATCCTTTCCATTGTCCGAATCAGAATCTTAATTTCGGAGATGAATCTGCCAAAGTTTTCATTTGTGTCCCAAGTACTTTCAGACCCATCCGGGCCAATCTTCAGGGGAATGAGGATAATCAGGTAAAGACCATGTGTTCGTATTATAGATGGTTTTGGCGGGAATCATAGAATAAGTGCGAAACTATAGTTAGCATTATATACATTTTAGTAGATTATTGCTGGTATTGAAGTTAATTCTGTGAATTACAGGTGTTTTTGTTTTTATGTATAGAGCTTCTAATATATGGTGTTTTTGTTTGTTAGTACTATATTCTAAGATTTTGGTATTTTCTAGCGGGGGCAGGAATGGTCATTAATTAGGTGTTGGACTATAGAGCTAGTATTCGACAAATGCATCATCAATCTCATATATATATATATATATATATATATATATATAATTACTATTTCATATATCCACATAACATTTTATAAGGAGATATAATTTTTTATGTATCAATTTTCAGTATTTACTTCAGTGCTCGATACGTAAGTAGAGCTAGGTAGTAAGCTATGAAAATATATTTATGGCAATTAAGCTATACAGAGGTTCCCGCGTTTCATCCCCGGAGGGGGATCTTCAGGCATTTAAGCCTGAAGATTCCCCCCGGGGATGAAAGGCGGGAGCCTCTGTGTAGCTTAATAGCCATAAATATATTTTCATAGCTTACTATAAATATATATATATATATATATATATATATTGCATCAGATGTCGACAATTCTCTGCTTGAACTTCCATTCCAAGGCCTGAAATACAAGCACAAATGTAAGAACTCCTCTGCTCACACAGACGTTAACATACTCACTACACCAAATACAGGATTTGAAGAATAGGAATATAAAACGATCTTTAGTAGGCCGGGAAAATGAAATAAAAATGCACTTGGCCAATCAGAACGCTCGAAGAGCAGACAACAAATTTACTTGTCGATTGAGTGACTCTTAACATTCCTGGCAGGCTAAATGAACCGTTTTTATTTTTTTAATTTTTTTTATTTTTACCCTTACCCTAAACTTATTCTAACCAGTCGGTTTTTGTCCGTTTCAAAAGCTGTGCCAGTACCCAAAAAATAAAACGTAAAAAAATCTGTAAAAAAAAAAAATTGTTGCATTTATTATGTAAACAAGCCGCGTGCACGTGGTCACCCTCTGTATGTGACTCGATGTGGCGAGTGTAAAATGCAATAAATTTGGGCAATTTGGGGCATTTTTGACCCCCCCCTTTGACCCCCTGGGGGCGCGAATGAAACGTTATGGGAGAAAAGGGTCATTTTTTGCCATTTTGGGGGCTTTTGACCCCCTGGGGGCGCGAACCAGATTTTTTCCAAGGTCAGCAATACTTATTTTCTATTAGGAACAATTGTCTCCACATTTTGGCCAAGTTTCAGAGAAATTGAATGGATGGATGAAAAGTTATGGGGCAAAAAATGTAATTTTATCCCATTTCGGGGCCTTTTGACCCCCTGGGGGTTAACCAGATTTTTTTTCAAAAATCGGAGAATGTCACTTTCTAACCTGACCAAAGTTACAACTTCATGCAAAATTTCAGAGAAATTCAATGGATGGTTGCAGAGAAAAATCCGGACGGACGGACATGCCTCAAAACATAAGTCCCCCCTGATTTTATAAATCGGGGGACCAAAATCAAGAAACACAATTTATCAAAAAAAAAAAAAAAATCCTAAGTTTCTCGTAAAATATGAAAAGAAAATAAATAAATTGTAATTTTTTTTTCATCTTGAAAAAGCGGCCTTACTTTGATTCTGACATTGACTCGGCTTTTTCCAGCTATTTTGACGTTGACAAAAGTTTGCCTTGTCTGGTTTAAAAGCTGTACGAATGAAAATTGGCTATTTTGCAAATCGCATATTTGCAAGCAATGTTTTCTTTCTTGTTCTGTAAAAAAAAAAAAACGCTTTATCTACTTTTCAACTTTAGTGTGCTTTTCTTTTTTATTAATATCTGCCATTTTGTAGTAAAAAACAAAAAACAATTTATCGAACAAAAAAAAAAAAATCGGAGGTGCTATTAAGATCTGATGTTCATCGACGTGGAAATAAGTCAATCTGGATTTTAGGCAACCATAGAAGATGGAATGGTACGAAGGAAAGTAGACTAAATATTCTGAAGCATTCTGGTGATTCTTTCCAACTATGCCCACGTTCCCGCACCGCCCACTTACCCCCGACGCATGTGCTGTGGATATTTTTCTTCATCTTCTTGGCCATGTCGGCATTCTAGTGTAGTTGGTGACGTGGAGCGCAAAGCTACAGTTTACATTTTATTCCTCCTTGATGTTTCTGCAGATCAAATGCGACACCATAATTCGGCTATTTAGGAATGCAAAATGGAAAAAATACCGTTTCCTAATCGAAAGAAAACTTCAAAAGTTCCAAAGTTTCTGTCGAAGACTTCTAACATTAGGAAAATTAAAGAAACATAAAATGTACTTTTTTTGTTTTTTGAACAAACTTAGATCCCCAAACCTCGTGCTGAAAACGAGACCTTCTCGGAACTTTCGTACCAATACGTGTTTGATAATTAAAACCAGATTTTTTCCTCATTTACTGGCCAGACTACATTGGCTTCAAAGCATTTCCCCTAACACCTAGTGCTACCAAATCAGGCTGTCTGAAGATATCAGCTTCCTGACCCAAATTGCACCAAACATTGATGTTTTATTGTTTTATTTCTCTTTGCAAAACTCAATCATGTTCTGCAAAATCCAAAACAAAAAACAACAATTTCCCCTTCTCCCCTAACCTTTCCCCTCCTCCCCTACCCCTTCCCGCCTTTCACTCAACCAAAAACCATGAATAAACTCTTAAACATATAAAGAACTTGAAGCATAAAAAATTTCACCAAAATGATGGGATTCGGCATTAAATAACCCGAAAAAAGGTTGATATGCCGTACAACAAAACAAGCGATATTTACTTTCTTCCCACTACAGGAAGATGGTGCACAAAACCAGAGTGTGCGGGAGAAGAAAAAAATAGGGCTACCAAAGGCACACTCTAGCTCTACAAGAATAGCCATGAGCAGGCTCGTTGACATTCTCCAGTAGGGTAACCTCAGGCGATCGGCAATAAACCAACCTCTCCTCAAAAAGAGGAGGTTAATGTCTGAGACGGTTCACCCCCAACAGAAGAGAGCCTGGTACTTGCAAAGCAGCCCGTTTGTTAGATTGAGTACAGAGGCAAATCTTAGCGAGTATGACACCCGCCAGAGGCCAAGAAATGAGTTAGAGACAATGTCTCATGTTAATATTAATGCTTTTTTCTTATGTATGAAAACAATCTATGTGTAGCCTTATTACTCCCGTTTTACTGCATTTAGTTTGTCATAGACAACCTATTAATAAATAGTATTTTATATAGAGAGATTTGCTGTCGACATACACAATATATAAATCACTCCAAACGGGTTGATATGCGGTTGAACTAATAGATGTGGATCCTTTCATCAAAACTCTAAAAAGGGTAATAAATTTCATTCATTTATAGCCAGTGGCTGAGAAAATATAAAAGTTTGGAGATGCCATTAAATTTGTTACTGAAAATGTTTGCCGATAGAAAATGCTGATTCAGCAAAATTTCAACTTGAGAAGCAAACATTTTCAAGGTTTGCTTATGACAATCTAGAGCATAAAAAAAGGATTATTTGAATTGAATTGAAACCTAAATTCTCACAAATTGATCCTTTTGCATCAAACTAAATTAAACCAACTATAGCTCACATTACCCACCCTTAAGCATAGTAGTTGTGTTAATAAGTTTCAGAGTATACCTCACACAACCATATAAACATATACCTTACTTTATATACGTAGAGATCAAGAATACATCCGTTTCAGAAAAGATGTTTAACTCTGCAGTGAAAATTAGGATTTGAGATTTGAAAAAATTAGGATTTGAAAAAAATTAGGATTTGAGATTTGAAAAAAATTAGGATTTGAGATTTGAAAAACATTAGGATTTGAGATTTGAAAAACATTAGGATTTGAGATTTGAAAACATTAGGATTTGAGATTTGAAAACATTAGGATTTGAGATTTGAAAACATTAGGATTTGAGATTTGAAAAAAATTAGGATTTGAGATTTTCTTTTTGATTAATAAAGTAAAATATTTGATGGAAGTATACAACACTTGTCAGAAATTTGTTTTACTGGATGTTTGGGACTTGTAGGTAGCCTTCGACACTATTAGTAGAGAGAGAAAATGATAGATACAAAAAGATGAGAGTTATATGGTTGATATGCCGTACAACAAAACAACCAAACGAAACACCATGAATAAATATTTGAAGATATAAAGAACTTGAAGCATAAAAACTTTTACCAAAATGACCGGATTCAGTATTAAATAACCCCAAAATGGTTGATATTCCGTAAAACAAAACAATCAAACCAAACACTGTGTCAGTTTTGTCAATTTCAAAATGAATCCACTTTTTTTTTGTCAACTTTTGTTTATTTAGATAGTTTCATTTATTTTTTAATGTTTTCCATTTTGTGGGCCATTTTCCATCAAATTTGTCATAAGTGCCAGTTCTCTCTCACATATCTAGCATAAAAGTTATCTTGCTGGATTTTTTTTAAATCAGACCCAAACAGCAATCCCTTTGTCATATTGATACTTGATTCAGGCTAGCCTATTTTTTCGTTTTTTCCTTCTATTATTTTATCAGCACGCATATATTTTATTTTCCCTTCGGTTTTTTTCTGAAAATACTTATTGTAGCTAAGAAAACCGTACTCTCCGAAACAAATTAAAAGGAAGTTATCATGTGCAATTGTACTGAGTTCTCTTCCTTGAGTTCTTCAAAAATAAATATATTTTTCACATATTTAACATTTTTTTTTAATGAAAATCGCTCCAGATAAGACATGAAGCCACTTGATGTAAGGAGCTAACAAGAACGAAATATGATTATCGCAAAGACAGGAGATGCCTATTGGCCTTAGTCTTGAAAAGACAGGACGAAGAAGGAAAACAGTCAGCAGGAAAAGAGTTCCACAAGCCTGCAGTTCTTGGAAAGAAGCTACTGGAATAGAAATACTGGAATGTAATAGCTGTATTACAATGAGGTATCAAAACAGCGAATTGATGAAGACCACTAGATCAACGAGTCAAACGAGCTGGAACAAAAGAAGCGGGGAATAGATCAGACAATTCCAAAGAACACATGCCATAATAGTATTTATAGAAAAGGCTGAGATTAGCAACATCACTTCTGTGAGAGAGAGGGTACAAAGAAGAGAGTGTGGCCATATATTTTATTTTCGCTTTAGTTTTTTTCTGAAAATACTTATTTTGCCTAAGAAAACTGTAATAGTGGCGACATTTACCCTTACTCAGTGAAACAGATTAAAAGAATTATACCGAGTTCTCTCCCTTGAGTTCATCAAAAATAAATATATTAATTAAACTAGCAATATGTTCCCTTCCTTCACATATTTTTGCTAGTATATATATATATATATATATATGAGTTTGCTAATAAACAGCTGATTTTGACAATTTCTTGTTGACGTATACTACCCCCTTACCAAAGGAGCAGATACTACACTACCCCCTCCCCCACGAATTGAGCATTGAAAGATAGTACAATAGTGCCATTAATAGAAGTAAAAGTATCGCTTCAGACAGACAGATACCAAATCTCCATCAGTAATAGATTATGTGCGTGTGTGATTCTCGCCTCCACGTTACTTACGTTTTTTTTTTATTCATGACAAATTGATCGATTAGTGTCAAGTAGTAAAACGAACTTTAAAAAAAATTCTGTTTCACAAAATAATTTGATCATGAAATTATTTGATTATGAAATTAAATTCACCAAAATTAATTTCCATTTCTTTGTCAATAAGTCAGTCATTTTTTTTTTTTACTCCCGGGCAACATCGGGTTGTATAGCTAGTTAGAAATAAAGTAAAAGTTATTGATTTAAGAAATAAATAATTTAACATTTCTTTTGAATAACCCAATAGTAAACAAATGTAATTGTTTATATGATAGCTGACATAGAGAGATAAATAGGTAGATTTTTGAACATTAATTTCTTAGACATCATCTCAAAAAAATGTCTTTCATTAAATTTGACTCCTTCCCAGACGTCAGGCACCGACTCCTTCCCGAAGCGAATCAAGAATAAAATATCGACCAAGATTAAATATTAAAATTGATCAGATTTGTATTAATTTCATATCAATTAGATTCATTATAAACTCACATAATAAAGTAAGGTCATCTTTCCTATTCATCACATGGTTGTAATAAAGGTTTAGATGCTATGGCCTTCAATATCTTCTTTAATATATATATATATATATATATAATAGAAGGATCCGTCGCACGGTGTTGCTCGGGAGAAATATAAAGGAATGGCAGAACGCTATACTTAATAATTCATCAGTTCTTTTTCAGTTTACAGATCGTGCTGAAATAATTAAGTTATTATTTACAAACACATGGGTTACATATCAATGGGAGCTTCGTTAGCTATTCTGTACTATTTTGTAGTTTAACGTAACAATTAAATACACAGTATACACAATAGAAATAGAGTGTAACTTGAAAGTCCTATCTAAATATAGCAGGGTACGGGTCCGAAAACGTCATAAGTGCACTGTTGTGTTCTCGATTAGCGAAAAAGAAATACTTCTAGACTGCGGCAATTTAAACCGGTGAATCTCAAAAAAATGTCTCATTAAATTTATTCCCAGTCTTATGGCTGACAGTAATAGTAAAATTCCTTTATTTATGACTAATCAAGAATATAATATCGACCAGGATTAAATATTAAAATCGATCGGACAATACGTGTCTTATATGACTGACGAAACAGATTTAATTATGTACTTTGTATTAAAAAAGCTATTAATCACAAAAATAACAGGGGAACATGTATTAATTAAATTATGCGACTTCAAATGTGTGTGCGTATGTATGTGTGTGTGTGTGTGTGTGTATTTCTCGCCTCTGCGTTACTTACACAATATTATTTGTTCTTTACAATTAATCGATTAACGAAAAGTTCTAAAACGAACTTCTTAAAATCATTTTGTCTTTTACTCCCGGGCAACGTCGGATACATACAGATAGATGCAAAATATAGCCATCCACAGCCAGCTGTTTCGTCATCTATGACTCATCAGTGTGGCAAGACGTAACAAGTGTATTTACTACGAGGATGCTCATGTTTGATCTCTGTTCAGTGAGTAATCCAAGTTAAGATTATTTTGATGGGATTAACCAAGTCTTCCTAATCCGTGAATAAATCCTCCAAAGTCTTCCGCGTCTTATTGATCCACTTGTCGATTTAATCGGAAGGTTGTTTTGGTCAATCGCTAAACGATCCATCAGCATGAGATTTTGATTCATCTTCTCGTAATCTTCAGACTGCCCCCCCCCCTTCTTCCAAGAAAAACATTCACAGCAAGAACTCATCTACCTACAACCACAGCAAAGAACTTTCCTTTCTCTCTCTCTCTGTACCAAAAACCAAACGGAACTTTCCTAGAACATCCGATTTGTGGCTGGAACAAGATACCACGAGTCTGCTTCCCAACCGACTACAGCATGGTCGTCTTAAAGTCTAATGTAAAAAAAAATACTTTTCAACCCCTTTTCAACTACATCCCATCCACTGTTTCAAATTCTCTCATGATTGCGTTCATTGACCAACTAGCGACCCTTTTAAGCCTTATCCTCGAGTGGCCCCCGGGCCTTGATAACCGATGATCCATCAGTTAAAAAAAAAAAGCCAATGTAACACTGAGTGAGAGTAGGCTAAAGGCGTTTCCACTAATAGTGGTTATGGAGAGGCGCTCGCAAAGCCAAGTCAATTCACGATTGTCCCCGGTGTGGCACGTCATTAACAGACCAAGGCGGTTGGGAAAGTCGCACATGGCGGGGCTTAACGCTCCACAGCTGAAGTCGGAAAGCCAGGTTCAAGTTCTGCTGAGGGCGGTTGAGTTCACTTTTACAGTAATAAAGAAAAAAATGTGGCTAATCTTAGCACTTTAGTTGATCAGTCACGAATCGGGAAAGGTGGAGGAGTACTTACCTTCACAGTCATATCTACTATACCTGCCACTCATAACACCAGGAAGAAATTTAAGAAGATAACGTTTTTCCATATACACCATTTCGTTGCCTATTAGTCTCTCTCTACTCCGACCAATACTCTAGTGTACAGAAAGAATGCGGGGGGGGGGGGGAAGTAAAAAAACACAAGATTTCTTATTTACTGCTTATTTTTTACTTAAACCCCGCTTGGAGGTGACGGTGGTTAAGTGGATAATGACACGGACTGACGACCTGGGTGTGCCGCGTACCACATTTACTTAGGGATGTTGGCAACCATTCTGTTATCATTCCGACAACAGAATCAAGCTGATCAACAAAGTTGTACCATATTGATTCGTACGAATTTACTTTTTACTTAAGTTGTAACAGGCAGTTAATTTATTAACCATTATCTGCATATGTGAAAATTACACGGCATTATTTCTCTAATATCGGGATGCGTGTAAATTACACGACATTATTACTCTTGAGTTGAGGTTAGTTGAATAACCCGCTGCTTCATTCATTTTAGAATGTTTAGAAAACGAGAAATGAAACGAGAAATTATACAAATGGAGGACATAAAAAATATACACGTGTGCGATGATCAAATTTATTACTGGAACTGAATACAAAAAATAATATTGGCGGGAATAACAAAATATACAGTGGGCGGAAGTAGCTTCTGATACTGTCTAAATTTAATAAGCAGCAGTCAACAGCAGCAGCAGCTTGATAAACACACACACTAATATAAGCACACTGTCAATATGTCAACAGACTGTTTTTGGATCAACACCGGTTGTCAATTTCCGAATTGAAAAACGGAAGACATCACCAAGTGGGCACTTTGTATCTTACATAAAAAAATATTTAATATAAAATATACCTAAGCATTTTACTGCCTTGTAGATAGTGATAGAAAATCAGAAAAAAAAACAAACACTTAAAAACAGTTTTAAAACGTAAAAGCTATGCAGATCGATAGATTAAATTTTCTTGCCTTTGGTAACAGTTATTTGTTGACTATTCGTTTGTTAGTTTTTTCACCCCTTCTCAAAGTGCAGCTCATCGTTACAGTTGCATCATTTCAAAATATGGTCAAAGGGTAGAAAATTTTTTTTCGAATCCAGTCAGTTCCATAATACCACATTCACTTAGGGATGTCGGCAACCATTACGTGGTCCCTCCTGCAAGAATGCCAACAACAGAATCAGCTGGTTAAGAAAGTTATACTATGTTGGTTCATAAGAATTTACTTACTAGTAAAAAAAAAAAAAAGCATTAACCTTTAAATCAGGGGCGGGCAACCTCCGGCTCGCAGGCCACATCCAGCCCGCGAAGGCTTAGTTTTCCCCCCGCCACCCTGCTAGGCTTTATTATTGCAATCCGGCCCGCAGACCTCCCAGTAAACCTCATATCATTTTGTGACATAGATGTAAAAGTAGGTTTCAATTAAGATTTACAGTGGGTTAAAAATGTATAAATATTAGCGAATGATGATGCATGTATATTTCATTTTTCTTTAACTATTAATTTCAAATCCTTGGCCTGAGATAAAAAGAGAAAGAGAGAGGCAAAGAGAAAACGAGAGACGAGGAAAGGGAATGAAACATAGAACTTATGTGCGAATGCTGGATCAACTTGCTACTTCACCTGTCATTATTTTTTATGATTCCAAAATGGCTCTTCATCGACGCCTTTTATAACATTACATACAGAAGTCTCTTGAGAAAAAATATCAGATTTGTAGAGTGTTCAATGCAATTTTTGTACAATTTATTCATGTAAACAAAATATAGTAATTCTGAGATTTCGTTTTTCACTCCGGCCCGCGATCTTCTTCCAAAAGTCTCATCTGGCCCTCACTCTGAAAAGGTTGCCCGCCCCTGATTTAAATGCTTTATTTTTTATATTGGTTTGAAAACCATTTTATCATTGAAGATACTGATTACCTATTTAGCTTATGCAACATCATATTAATACCTACTCACATTTGTCAACAGGTTCGTTGCAGATGTGAAACAAGTTGCAGATGTGAAACAAGTTGCATTTTCATTGAATATTATCTTAAATAGGCATTTTGTTGGAATGTGTCATATTTGAAACAAAAAGCATTTAAGGGTTAAGAAAAAGACAATGATAACCTTTTGTTTAAATCTATTTTGAAATACTTTTCAAACTTGATAAGATAAAGTTTTTTTTCCATTCGTTGGCTATTAGTCTCCCTCTACTCGAATTTAGAGAGAAAAAGGAGAGGGGGTGGGAAGTGAAAAACAAAAAAAAAAAACCAACCCTAACCCGACGGTTTATGTATTTAACAGTACAAAGATTTCTTATTCGCTGCCGTAGGTCGTTTGGTTAGTATGCCATACCGAGAGACAGATCACAAATTTTAACAATAAGTCAATTAATAAATATTCCCAAAATTTCACTTTCTTTGGAATATTTGGAAGGGTTTTTAGGAGGGAATAATACGAATTTGAAAAGTTTAATATTTCAGATTTTCAAGTTTCAGATTTGCATTAAATTTGATGCATAGTCATTCGACACAATTAATTTCAATTTCTTATTAAGACCCCTTAAGCTTAAACATTAAATTCAAGACATTTTCTAGAATCAAAATCATGTAATGGATTTTGATCAAAATTAGAATAAGAAATCTAGACATAAAGTTTAGTATTATTCCATGAAAAATGCCAGTATACTGAAATCATATGCCCTTAATAGGGTTAAGATGAAAATTCATATACACTAAATGTACAAAAGCAAGGAAATTCCAAAATTTTTACACTTTTATTGTCATTAATTAAGGGTATGACTACATATCAACCAAACCATTTCATTATCACATCACTACAGTATAAATCTCTATGCATGAGTGGATGGAGTGTGTGAGGTGCGCTGAAGAAAATTCCTACTAGTAAAATACATAGCCCTGTTGTACTCACATACCCTTAATGACAATAAAAGTGTAAAAATTTGGGAATTTCCTTGCTTTTGTACATTTAGTGTATATGAATTTTCATCTTAACCCTATTAAGGGCATATGATTTCAGTATACTGCCATTTTTTATGGAATGTCACTACTTTTGTAAAGGCTATGTCTCAATACAATGCCTTCTCATAACTGATATAGTTGGTAGTTTGACTAATCGAGGTATATGGTAAACTGAAATTAAAATGCATCAACTAGACACTAGAACCTCTATCTTTGCCAAAAATCAGCTGAATCCATCAAATGGTTGATAAGATATAGAATAAAGTGTATGAATACTGGTCATTTTTAAGGTTTTTTGGAATTTTCTGGAAAACTAAGGTATATGGTAAACTGAAATTAAAATGCCATCAGCTAGACTCTAGAACCTCTATCTCTGCCAAAAATCAGCTGAATCCATCAAATAGTTGATGAGATACAGGGTGGCACATACATACGTACGTACGTACGTACACACAGATAACATGATTTCATGATTGAACTTTCTGGATCTCTGGGTTGCCTTGACTAATGGTGCTGAAATTCTACACACTTATAGACCCTATCAAATAAAAATGTTGTGCAAAGTTTTATGTTTTTGAGTTATGATTGATCAAAGAAATGAGATTTCCAGCATAGGCCATTTGTGAAGTCTATTAAGGGATAGAGCGCTCTCGTGCCTCCCTTGATTATTTTGATTTTAATCGTCGTAAGGGGACATAAAAGTGGAATTAATTTTATCACTCCTGGGACGGGTATTCTTCTAGTGCACATGTATGATGTATATATTTTGGTTGTGTAGTAAAACTCAATAGACAATCCAGAGCAACTGTAAATTGAAACAGTTTTTCACAAAAACAAAATCCTGTATCAAACCAAATAGGTTTTAATTAAAACATAACAGCCGTTTCTTCATGGTTATACAATCAGAGCATTGGTAATTGCAAAGCCTGAACCTTGTAGACAAAATGAATCGTCAGATATTAAAGAATTAACGACTTACTATGATAAAAATTGAAATAAGGATTCTAGACATAAAGTTTAGTATCAACATATCTTGATTTTAATCTTTGTAAATGGACATAAAATTGTTGCAAAATTTTTTCTTTTCAGGAATTTTACCTGTCCTAGGATCGGTATTCTTCTACTATATATAATTTATTAATTAATTTATAAAAGGTAATTAATAAATAACATCATAGGCAGTAAAAAGTCGTACATATATCGGGCAGACTAGACTGTCTCTATAACGCGTACTGCGTGTCCATCATGCTCTACAATAGCAACAGCTAGGCAATAACAAAAGCCATGCTTGACAAGCTGGATGCGTGCCACCGCAGACACCTCCGTTCCATCACAGGTCACTGCTGGCCGAAAAAAATTATCAGCAACAAGCCACTATACGAGCTGTGCAACGAAAAAACCCTCTCCACAAAGGTCGCTGAACAAAGATGGTCTATGTTAGGCCATGTCCTACGAATGGACCCTGACACTCCCGCACAGAGGGCACTAGACTTTGCCGTTACTGGCTCGCAAGCCTACTAACCGCGACTAGGACGGCATTGCACAAATCTGCTGGGCAGACTACGTGCTGACCTCAAGCAGGCGGGACTAGGACCACTACGTACAGTGAAACAACTTCATTGCCTACGACAACTTGCGCATGACAAGGCCAGATGGCCTGGAACTAGCATGGAGGACTGATTGCAGCTATGGGATGTCATTTGACTCCCGTAGCCGCAGAACAGTTTTTAATAGTAAATAAAATAGGGAGCAGACAAATGTTAAATAAACACACCAGTGTTCTATCGCCAGTAAAAACAACATAGATTATATATATATATATATATATATATATATGTGGATTTAGTTAGTATCTCGAGGAATTTAAACTGCATTTGTTTTCTTCCTTTATAAATGACTAAATGCTTCTTTCTACATATACATATATATATATACATATATATATATACATATATATATATATATACATATACATATATATATACATATATATATATATATACATATACATATATATATACATATACATATATATATACATATACATATATATATATACAAAAGAGAGAACGTTCTTTTGTCAAAAGAGAAAATCAAATCATGTACAGTCACAAAAGCCTACTCACGCACACAAAAAAAATCGACATCTCAAGATATAAAAGCTGCTCTTTGAGTTGCACTTACCTGTTCAGGTAAGGAGACAAACAATAGAAACAAGAAAAATCGCCCCCCCTCCTCCTCCTCCTCGCTACACCCACACACAGAAGACGGAGAGATAGACGACTAGCGCCACCTACCACCCAACTCCGATATTGCACAGACAATGGTGCAGATCAGTTGCACTTAACAGTTTTGTATTTCTTACAATAAATATTTGGAATTTTGCCCATATACGTTAATTATTAGCGGTAGCAGCAACAGTAGTAGTAGTTGTAGTAGCAGCAGTCTGAAAATCAAACCCCTTCGGCAGGGCTATGATAACGGGTAATGTCAAAGCTATGTTGCCTGGAACTTCTGTTATTGGCAGGGCCAACCAACGCGAATTGGTTTGACACTCACTGGTATTAAAGCCATGGTGAAATCCAAAGCCGTTTGCATCGGAATCTGATGGCCCTGGTTGTTTTTGCCAGTGCATCTATGGCATGGTGATACCTATACCAGGCCTTCTGAATAGTCATTTTCATTTTTTTAAACGTTTGTCTATGTTGTTAAAAAATAAAATGTAATTTATGTTAATTCCTTCCAGAAAACAATGTATCCGATTCATGGCGATACTTATACCAGGCCTGGCAAACATGCGACTATGTTGTCTTGTAATTCGAGGTACTACAAAGAAAAAGAAACGCACAAGATTACAGTTACGGAGAGAAATTGAAATAATTAGGTTGAACTAATTTACTAACGAGAAATTTCAATTGCAATTTTTTCACAAATTCTTTTGAGAAAGATATTTCAGTTAATGGGAATTGGAATGTAATATTGAGATTGGAAGGCATACAAAGAAGAGTGACAAAACTAATAAAAAGGGGAAAATATTACAGTTGCAGAAAGATATATAAGACCTCATAAGTGTCTAGACTGGTATTTCAAACTTTAGTGTGACAGACCAACAAAAATGTTATTTCAAACCTTCAAAACACGAGCATGACATACCGACGGACAGACAGAGCCTCTTATAAAGATGCTTGGCCACATCTAAAGAAAAAATATTCCATTCTGAATAGCCATTTTCATTTTGTTAAACGTTTTTCCATGTTGTTAAAACTAAAATGTAATTTATGTTAATTCCTTCCAGAAAATTATGTATCTCATCAATGACGATACTTATACCATGCGACTGGGGTCCATTATGGGGGGGGGGGGGCATGTGAAAACCAAAATTACTACTGATTAATAATTAATGAGAAAAGTTTTATTAAGGAATTTCTTAGTATGTCCAGTAATTAGTTAATTTGGAACTATACATATTATTAGGAAGCAGCTTACAATTATTGATTTATTTCCATAAAATCGAGTGTAAAAAGAATCCCCGCCACGTATTGGCTCGGTGAAACCCGGTAACGAGTTACGATAACAGCCGAAAGACAATCACAATCACAAAACTTCATAAAAACACTTCATGATTGTTTTTTTGTAATTATTGTATCCGACACAAGGCGATCCATAATACAGACCTGGTAAACATGCGACTGGGATACACGACTGGGGGCGGACATGTGAAGACCGAAATTACTACTAAATAATAATTACCGAGAAAAGTTTTAATAAGAAATTTCTTTAGCAATGTTAAGTAATTAGAAACTATCCATATTATTAGGAAGCAGCTTAAAATAATTGATTTATTTCCATCAAATCAAATGTAAAAAGTACAAAAATATAAAAGAACTAAATTCACAAAAAAATCACTTTATTCATCATGAATTAGACACATTTTTGTTATTTCAAAAATCATGAGTCAATTTGTTTATATTGACTAATTGATTACAGAAAATATAATGACATAATACAATCAACAAGCAAATTCAACATTTTACAAAATCAAATACTTTATGAACAAAACAAGGTTTGGAGAAACAATTTTCATAAATTATTTGTAGAAACGTCTTGAGTCTGCTCTCGGCCTGCCAAGCTAGCCGGACATTCAAAGAAAACTATTAACTGTGATACGAGTATATATAAGGAATCAGGATTTCTTGATTTTTTTTTTTAAACATAGTTTACAGGGCACTGTAGATGTAAGGGGCTACTGAGAAAAAAAGAGAGATAGTTTGGGGGGGGGGGGCAACCTAAATTGGGAGCTGTGCAGCGAGATGTCTGTTTACATTAGTTTTAAATTTCTGCATGTCAGTACCGTCAGGAAAACAGGGGGCAGGGAGGGAGTTCCAGAGGCCAGCAGCACGAGGAAAGAAGCTATTGGAGTAGAAAGCTCTCCGGCATCTGCGGGACCTCCACAGTGAATGGATGGGATTTAGCTGATTGTCGAGTTGGTCGAGTGAATTTACGTCGAGGGGGCATCAGAGCAGCCAAAACAATTAGCAAGTGACGAATAAGGGATTTAGTAATCATTTATTGAATTCTTAATTTTATAGTTTACTTTTTCACCGAATGGATCAGTGTAATATATTTTTTTCTTATTTTTTATTTATGATTGCATAAATATTTTGAACGGGGAAAAACATTTTTCATAATGTTTACAAAATTTGTGATATTTTGTTTTTTTTTCTTCATCCGATTTATTTTTGAACAGGTCTTTGAGATGTCCTCTATAAGAGGGTGGGGTCTGCCTGTCAGTCTTGATCAAAGTATTTCACTCTAGGCTCGGCGGTCGCGAGGATCTAAGTTTGTAATACCAATGGCTGCACTGTGACGTTTACACAAACACCTTGGTCTTGTTACATGTACAATTTGTTTTACAGAAGATGAAGAAAATACTTATTTTTTCATGATACGATAATACATATTACACACAATTTTAATGATAAAGTCAAATTAACAACATAAAACCAATAAAATATATGTAAAGAAATATGTTAGAAATTTAAATAAAAAATATCTGATAAATGGTTAAAAGATAATGTATCATCGTTTATTATTGATTATAATATTATGTATTATCGATTGTATTATTCATTATCGATTATAATATCGATTATAATATTATACATTATCGATAATATTATTTATTATCAATTATAATATTATCGATTATAATATTATGCAGTATCGATTATATTTATTATCGATTATAATATTTATTATCGATTATAATATGTATTATCGATTATAATATTTATTATCGATTATATTTATTATCGATTATAATATGTATTATCGATTATAATATGTATTATCGATTATAATATTATGTATTATCGATTATATTTATTATCGATTATAATATGTATTATCGATTATAATATGTATTATCGATTATAATATTTATTATCGATTATAATATGTGTTCTCGATTATAATATGTATTATCGATTATAATATTTATTATCGATTATATTTATTATCGATTATAATTATTATCGATTATAATATGTATTATCGATTATAATATGTATTAACGATTATAATATGTATTAACGATTATAATATGTATTATCGATTATAATATTATGTATTATCGATTATAATATTTATTATCGATTATATTTATTATCGATTATAATATGTATTATCGATTATAATATGTGTTATCGATTATAATATTTATTATCGATTATAATATTTATTATCGATTATAATATGTATTATCAATTATAATCGATTATAATATTTATTATCGATTATAATATGTATTATCAATTATATTATGTATTATCGATTCTACTAGCAGCATAGTGGTTCACTTTGTTAACAAATATAGGATGCTGAGGATGCTGATCTTAAAAAAGAATTAATTTTAGATGTACAATTCATTACAAATTACATGGAAGAGGAAACATTTATGTTTTCTAAAAGACAGTTTAACGTTTTTTATGGCGTACAAAGAAATCAGAAAAGATTCATCTAATATCCGTCTCACATAATGGAAATACAATGAGATAAGCT